>MU130996.1:0-41613 GCA_015039435.1 Imleria badia
GACCCAACACGCACAATGGAGTGGGTGAACGCCAAATTGTCAGCAAAACCAGACAGTATATCCCGGATTGTCACACTCCTTGATCCGTAGACGTCGCGTCGCGCTCTGGAACCAATTATGTGGGTGAGCTTGATACTGTATGATGGACGCAACACTGATCGAAGATGTTTTCATGTCTGAACAGATACATCCTGGTGCGTCGTTCTTTGTCCCCGAACCTTCAATGGCATGGGCTTTGATTCATTCTCTAGCCCTGCTTTAATTCCACAATGGGCGTATACACCTCCGGCCCTCTCTGGGGTCGTATCGTCGATCGCAAGGGCCTACGAATCCCGCTCATTAGCGCTTCAATCTGCCTTTTCGTCGACTATTTTGGTATCGAGCGAGTGTATTACGATGGCGCAATGGCGCGACTGTGTCGCCACTATTCTTTCCCTTTCATCCTCAGGAGTCAGCGTTTATGTTGATGCCACTAATGTTCCTTAGCGTGCCACCACCACTGGTCTCGGGCTCGACTCTCAGCTATCCCGATGCTCATCGGTCTGTTCATCATCAAGCCTGTCCCTCTGCATCCAACGAGTTCATGTGCGACGGTCGAAGGTTACGATTCCATCCCCAGCAGAGACGGTATCGTCTTCGCAGGAGAAGGACAAATAGCGGTGGATCCAGAGGCAGAACTGAGGCAGAAATAGAAGCAGAAGCAGATTTTACACCACTCCTGTCACACGAGCATGGACCTAGTTCGTATCAGGTTCCTGTTCCACCCTCCGCTGTCAGAGAAAACGACTTTTGTTTACTCTAGACTTCTACCTTATCTTCCTGATCACGGCAATATGTGGGTAGCTGTTGTTACGGATCTCTCAAATTGACGCTTACTTTCTTATAGTGTTGGTTCAATCGTACAAGCGCTTTGCGCCAAAACATATGCAGTCTTTGATGATGTTAAAGCCTCCAAGTGGCAAGCTGCTGAGGTCTATTCTGAGCCTAGGAGATTTCGCGGGACGTGCTCTAATCGGTGAGGTTCGTGCCTCTCGCTTTTCTAACCTAACCAACGGTATGGCAAAGCTTAATCTCTGAATTTGCACACACCCGCCCTCACCTTCCACGAGCATACTGTCTTTGCATCGTCTCATCACTTTTCATCATCTCCCAAGCGAGTGCGATCATTGTCTCCTTCGTTGAGACATTGTGGGTAGCGACCCTTCTATTGAGGCTTGCGTACAGATCTTTGTTCGGGAGCTGCCCAACGATCACGATCGAGTGGTTCAGGATGGGCAAGTCTATCTTTCTTTGTGCGATAACTCGATTTGCATCAACTCACGCTACCTACAACTTCCAGCACACTTCTCTGAGAACTTGGGCATCGTCTCCTTCGCACCAAGGTGACCACTTCTCTCTCATGTGTTCGGGTGCTACCTGGACGGCCATGTGCCGTCGCAGGATATACGTTCCTCGTTGTGGACGCGTGTCGTGTCGTTGAACCAGCTTGGTATCACGCGAGCTACCCTCGGAATATCAGTGTTTCGATGG
Source organism: Imleria badia (assembly GCA_015039435.1). Classification (NCBI taxonomy): domain Eukaryota; kingdom Fungi; phylum Basidiomycota; class Agaricomycetes; order Boletales; family Boletaceae; genus Imleria; species Imleria badia. The sequence continues at coordinate 1,531 of MU130996.1, forward strand.
AAAGGCGTGTTACTTGAGCAGTTTACAGGTGACGCTTGTTGCATGCATCGTATCCGTCGGGTTGAGCTTGTGGGCTGGGATTAGAGACGGCCAGAAGGTCAAGGCTAGAAACATCCATTAGAGGGTAGCACACGATATATGACCTTGTCCCTAAAATAATACCTTGACCCAGCAATCGTCCAGGGAACGAAGCGTTGGCCTGCTACTGTATCCATCCTTGCGTTCAGAAGGAACTTCAAAGTGTTGTCGTTATCACTTCCTTTGCATCCATTCCCGCTGTTGCTCATTGATCTCACTCCGAGTCACTGAGTGCATCAGCGTCGTCGACTCGGCGAGCGACTCGGCTTGGTTAGGAACTCGAATTCTGGCAGCGCCCCGGCGCATCGTATACTTCAAGTTGACCCGTACTCGCACAACATACATATATGAATGAAGACAAGACGGATGCAATTCAAGTAATACGTCGATGAAACGAGCGAAAAGGTACGGTACGATACAATCTCAGATATGCAAGAGTTACAGACAATGGTACACGGGTAGAGGCTACAAAACGAGCGGCGTCGCGGCCGCGTCCGAGGTGCGTAAAAGAAAAAGGAGACAGAGATGGCTACAGAGAGAAATGTATGCAAACACGTCAACGTGGGGTTCACGTCTCGATTTTTCAACCAGTCCCAGAAAACGAGAGGTGTGAAAGGGAGAGCAGCCCGGCGAAAATAGCAGAGGGAATAATAAAAAACTTGTCGACCCCGAGGAAATCACATCTATAACTTGCGCGCGCCCACACGGTGGGGGAGACTCAACACGCGAAAAACACGACCGAGACGGCGGCGCTCAACACCAGCGCAGCATGCACGCCACCCCCAAGATGGTGCGACGCGCCACTCGTACTGCCTCCTGCGACAGACGACGTCACGGTCGTCTGTCGAGAAACGAGTGTCAGCGTTTATAGTTCCACGGGGATGTAGAGTTGGACGTACAGTGGTCGAGGAGGCGGTTGCGTTGGCCGTGCTGACCGGCTCACCAGAGACGCTGGCGGTCGCGGTGGGCTCGCCACTACTCACCGCGCTGGTCGACGCGGCGAAATACGGCTCGGCCAATCGGGACGGCACGGGCTCGTCGTTCAACGCGTGGAACATGGGCCTTCCAAATTGTGGTACCGCAGACACTACCAGGACGCATCAGGAATGAACGGGGCACGTGAGGGAAAGGGCGACGTACCAGAGGCCACGGAGAGCAAGACGCAGAGGAGGGCGAGTGTGTGGAGGAGCATCCCGGCGGTGAAAAAGGTAGGGCGGAAAAGGATCATCTTCATCTTGGTTTATTTAATATGTCTTTGTGGACGAAAGAGGGCGTCAAAGGCGAGGGCCGGCTCAGAGACGAGGTAAAAGACGAGGACCCGGTTGGTACGCAAAGACTGAGCACGCTGGAGATGAGCTGGTGCAGTGCACGTCCGTTTTATAGGCACTGCGTCGTTTACAAGAGCGTCATGAAAGGAATGAAGGGGAAGGACGGAAAAGGAGAGGATGCGCTGATCGAGGCCACGCAGCATGAATGACCACATTGTACCGACATCAATATGTAGTTTGAACCTTCCATAATAGTATGGGTCCTTGTATTTTGCGTGTACTAGAACCCCGGGGCGACCGATGACGTGAGTGAGATACAAACGCATGCCCAAATCGGGAATACAAGCAGGCGTTTCACTTGCAACGCCAAGGCTTGCCAAGACGACTTGCAGTTCGAATTGCAAGTAATGTAAACACCGCACGAACATACTGTACTGAAAAAATGACAGCCACGCTCGGTCGACGTTCTCGATGGGGCCACGCTACCTAGACGCCCATGCGCCATCCGAGTCGCAGGATACGCCGTCTTACCTGGGGAGTTTACAAGTGACGCTTGTTGCATCCATCGGGTCGAGCTGGTGGGCTGGGATTAGACGGGCAGAAGGCCAAGGGTAGCACATGCCCCAAACTCGGAATGAATGGGTGCTCGACATCTCGCACCGCACGCGTGGTGGTAAGCGGAGCATCTTTCAACGCGGTCGGTTGCTCTGAGAAATTGTCGCAGCAAGGACCTCGGTCTTCTCCACTTGCGCGACTCCCTTCCATCGGGAAAAAACAGCGAGCGCCCTGTGACGGCGCCACCTCGAGCACGGGTTGCATCATTTTCATGCAGGTTTACAACGTTCGTTGTTCTCGCAAGCAACAGAGCGAGGCAGTGCGCTCGTAGGTAGCACAGCGACGCCAGAGTCTGTAGGTGCCTCATCGTGAAGACCGATGGGTCCAACCGCGATAAAATTGCTTTATAAAGTGATCCAACTTCGTGTGGACCTAGAGCGGTACAAACTTGGAGGCGTCCAGGGACGAATGTCAGAAAGGGAACGCGGATGGTTTTGTCAATTTCAAAGCGTCATGGACTTTCGGATCATGATGGTTATACATGTGTGTTTGGCGGGGTTTGTTCCTGGCCCTGACCCTCCTTATAATCACCAAGACTAGGTCGAATTGCAAGTAATGTAAACACCCCAAGAGCATACCGTACTGGAAAAACGACAACCACGCTCAGCCGACGTTCTCGATGGGGCCAGACGTCGACGGTGTGGTATGCGAAACAGACGGCGTCGCGCCCGACCCCGACGACCTCGACCCGGACGCACCAGCGCGGGCCGTGCTTCCTGCCGCACCCGCGGCCCGGTTCGCCTTGCGCCTCGCCGCTGCGAGGTTCATAGCCTGCTTCTCGCAAAAATCCCTATACCCATCGAGCCCATCCGCCACGAATAGTTTACTCGGCCGATCAGCTACCCTGAACATGGACGCGTCACTCCACGTTGATCCAACAATACAATGAACGGGACACACCGAGTCGACATTTCTTCCACGATATCGTTTGCTTTCAAGAACGGCATTTCGCCGACGATTTTGGCGTACACTTTCATGAGCAGCGCGGGTCCGCCTTTGACGGCGACCGCGGTGTCCACCCATCCTTGCAAGCGGCCCTTGATGTTGGGTCGAAACTCTTCTCTCAGCTCCTCGATCTCTGGTTCGTCCCCCTCGAGTTCAAAGTAACCCAATATGTCGCCTTCGTCGTTGTTGTCGACGCCCGGGGGCAGTGGTAGACCGATCATGAGTGCAGCAAGGGCCATGGGGTGTGGGGTCTCCACCTGGGGTGTAACGACGCTCTTGACCCATCGTGCGACGCGCGTACGACGGTTGAGCGAATCTCGGCGTAGGGTAAGAATTTGCATTAGCTCGGTCTTGTTGCCCTCGGAATCGATATTGCAAAAGTTGGCGCGAATAGCTGCGCGGAACACCTTTGTGACGTCCAAGAGCTCTTCTTCGATGATGGACGTGGCGTGTGGGCGATTGATAAAGTCACCTGACATGATGAGTACTGCAAATTGCATGGATGCGGCGTCCTGTGGGCGCATGAGGTGTTTGTACGTCCTGAGAAGGATGTCGATGCTATCTGATCTGTTATTTAGGGACATGATACGTAATGCGGCGGCAAGGTTGTCGGAAGAGTGGCCGGCGACAGACATGACAAGTGGATGGAGTTCTTCCTCCAGCTCGTCTTCATCCTCTGCGATGGCGAGCATGGTCGTATATAGCGGGCCGGAGGGAGTGACTTTGAAGATGTCGAGGAGGGCGGCGTGCACGAGGTCTCGTAGCTGAGGTTGTTGGTCAGCGATGCGCCATGACCAGTGGGCTGCGTAAAAGCTTGTCGGATAGAGCTCGTCGCATATAGTGGACCAATCGTCGGAAATGTAGTTCTGGTCGCCGTCGTCGTCGACAATGGTGTGCATATGGTCAGAGTCACGAGCCACAAGTTCGTCGTTCTCGTCATCTTCGTCGTCCTCAGAAGAGGCTGATGGAGAGTGAAGGAGATGGAAAAGGGATGACAGGGAGACGTACATTTTGAACCGCCGCGCAAGAGTTGTTCTAGGGAGCGCCAGCCTAGCAGGATGCGGATGTCATCCAACATGTCAGGGACGATGCTTTTCTGTCGTCTTGTCCCTGTGGCGAGGATGGTGATGAATAGGTCACGCCATATCCACAATATGACGTTTTCGAGATTGTGTGCGCCGTTGAGCATAAATGATTTGACGAGTTTTCCGGTTGATCGGGTGATCTTGATGGGGACGAAGATGCTCGCGTAAAAGCACTTGCAGCTGCAGAGGCGTGAGAGCGATGCCAGGGAGAGTGGGGAGAGACGTGCCCTCCACATCCGTTTCCGATCTGATCGAGTGCGTCGCAGGCAAAGAGGAGGCAGGTGTGTGCGAGTCTAAAGTTTGTGCGGAATTCGTATACGACCTTCCAGATGTCGTTGAGCCAGTGGGTCAGACTGTGGAGGGCCTCTGCGATGAGCTGTTCTCTTCGGGAGCGTTCCTTGATGAGTGCGCGTTTCGAGTCGCGTGCGAGCTCGAGCAAGAGGGCCGAGATCTCTGCCTTTTTCGCCTTGAGATTCAGTAGAGGCATGCGGGCGTAGCGCTGCTGCAGCTGGGTGGCGGAAGTGGTGGCCTTGTTCCGTCTGTCCTTTGAGACGATGTCGAGGAGGGGCGCGAGCTGCTTCTGCACGAGAAGTTGCTGCGCGTCGGGTGGAAGGGTCGCGTAGACTTGAAGGAATCTGCGACGACATGGACAATTGCACTGCCAAATCGTGTACGAGGACTGTACCTTTTGCTCGCTGCACTGGACGGCATCGTTACGGCGGAGGCAGAGTCGGATTGCCTTTTCAAGTCCCGGCCTATTCTGTGACGCGTGACAATTACTGTACTACGTCCATTCTAAAGAATGGCCATGTTTTTTTGTGTATGACAATACTCGAGATGTTTTTTGTGACATGAGAATCGGAAATGACTCGGTTGTGCCTCGAGGCAGCTTCCATTCGTGGCTGCCGACAACTTGCAGGCAACGTTGTCGGCGACACGTTGGAAACGCGCGTACGACTGGCCGCGTCTTGTTATCAGCGCACATCTCTTTTCTCTATAAAATTCCATGTCCAGTCACTCCCCGCACAGATCCAGAAAGACTCTGATGTACCAAAGTATGTCCTCTCTCTTTCCTTGGCACAGCCCCTGACCATCTCTACAGGCTCGTCGCCTCCTCGCGACATGTCGCCCTCGCCCCGTGACAGACAGCGCACCTTAAAGGCCCAGTCCATGCCGATCGTCCCATCAGTCATGCAGGTCTTCAACGCACAGCGCCCACACCAGCAGAGCCCTCCCTCCGCCAATCTTTCCCTCCAGCCCAGGCGCTCCACCACGCCCCCCATGCCGCAATCAAAGCTTCCATCGCCACCCAGAGAAGACGAGCATTACACACCTCCCCCACTCCACGCCCTCACCCAGCCCAACATGCCTCAGCCCCCGCCCCCTCCCCCACACTCTCACAGCCTACCCAACATCCATCCCACAATGGGATATCCCCGCCCCATCAACAGGATTGCCCCGCCATTCCTTGCCTCTTTCCATGCCATGGAAGAAAGCTGGCAGATGACCGACGAACTGATGGCAGAGATCGAGCGCGCCGACTATGCGCAGGCCCTGAGTCAGCAACCTGCTGCTCCAGGGACGTCCGGCGTGGCATACGCCGGTGGCGCCCAGAGCGGCGCAGTATACATTCGCGAAGCTCCCTCTCCCCACAAGGACTCTGTCCTTGACCGTGTTCGAGCAGGCGAACTCAAAGACGGCGACACCCCGCAGGGCCCTGCGAGGAGACAAGTCCGTCCAAACGACCGCGACCGCGACCGAGACCCTCAGCCCAGCGACAGCATCCAAGCTCGAAACCGTCCTCTCCCCGCCAGTCCCGGTAACTCCCCCTCCTACTCCCCTCAGGGGCACCCTCAGGCACGAGGTCCTACCCCGGATCGGGTCTCGCCACCTTATCACACGCCCCAAGGTTCTTCCGGTGAAAGTGCCACCGCGGGAGAGTACATCTCCCTAAAGCGCGAGTCCTATCAGGCTTCTGCCGCTTCCCATGTTCGGATCCCGACGCCCCCGACCGCTCGCAAATCCTCTAGCGCGAGCAACGTGGAGAGTACCCGCGCAACCCCACCCGCTGCCAGCAAGCTTGCCAGCCAAACACCTCCCCTTCAGGCGATGAAAACTCGCACGCCTGACAAGTCTCTTCCTGTGCAAGAGGAACCCGAAGACGACGTCGCCGCGTCGTTGAAGGGTAATACCGGTCACCTCCAATATGATCACGGTGGGAATCCCCCTCACGATGACGACGATGACACATTGATCGATACCGAAACCGGTTATATGCGTTCTGCCAACGACAATGATCGCGATGGCGATTCGGGTAGTTACACCCCGCGCTCACCAAGCGTGACCCTCCCAGACTCATATCCCCCTCGCCACTATGTCCCCTCTTACCCCAACAATCGCCTCGCGAACCTTACGAAACACCACCGCAACGGATCCACGGATCAGCTTGGCCTCCGTAGTGTGGATGCTGTCGTCAATGCAAAGTCTCAAGTGAGACCAGCCGAAGAGAGTCGTGAGTCGACCCCGCTTCTCATGCAGGTGAACGCTGAGCAGACCTCAGAAGAAATACTGAGACGTCAGCAAAGTCGCCCTTTCAACGACAATCAGGACGATCGAAGCAATCGCGGGGTGGAACAACCCCCGAACCAGAGTCCACATCAACAACAAAATATCCGGCCCCATCCGCTTCAGACGCAATTCCATCCGGAAGACCATTACTACGACGATGCCGCAGCAGCATACCTCCAAACGTACTTCCAGGCCACTCGCCCCAACGCGCCCATTCCTCCTACACCGCAAACGGCCGCACCGTCGCCATCCCCATTCGTCTCCAGCATCCAACCCAGTCCTGCTCCTCCGGTCGGCTCGCCCTATCCTTATCCCTTCACCCATGTCCGTCGTAACCCGATGCCCGTACATGCCGTTCCCACCGGACCATCTTCCAACTACGATCCGAATCATCCATCGGTCATCGAAGAGCAGCTCGCCCTTCAGATGCAAATGTATGCGCTCAACAACAATGCAGTCATGAGCGATTCCACCTTTTCTCCCTCTTCGACCCCATTCCCAGGTGCGGCTTACAATCCATGGGCATTCCTCCAAGCCTCGAGAGCGTTCGGGGGTCGTCGATTCGACTCGATGAGCTTACAGTCGTCGCCGAGCCATCAGCCCGTCAGTTTACCCTTTCCCACCGGTCGTGGAAGGGGATTGAAGCGGCGAGAAAAGTCGATCAATCTACGGACGCCTGCGTCGGGGACGAAACAAAAGACGGTGAAGCCACCGCCACGCGTGGAGAGTACACAACCGAGGGATACCAGTCCGGAGCCGTATTCCTCGGGCGAGGAGACGGCGGGTGAAGGGTACGAAGTACACGAGGAAGCAGCGTGGGTGAACGGGGATACGTGTGATGGCAGCGACGATGCTGAGTGGGTCGACGAAGAGGGAGACAAGGACGAACTAGTGGACCTCGAATACCACCCGTCCTTTATCTCCAACATGGAAAAAAGACGACGAAAATGGGATGCGCGATGGGAAGCGCTGCAGCAAGCGGTAAGTCTTGGCTCTTCGTCTGCCCTCGTGTGCTGACAGACGTGCCTAGTTCCAAGCGTTGGACTGCGAGACGGACACGACCATGATGCTTCTCGCGGCGCCATCCCATACGACGAAACTGCACGCGTTGACCTCGCGTGCCGTGCGACGCGATCAACTGATCAAGTCCCCCGCGATGGTACAGATCCGCACCGCATTCAAAGGCATCGCCTCCCGTCGAAACGCCACTCGTTCACGCACGGCCACCGCCTCCATCCTCGACCGTCTCCGCAGCTCGGCGAGCGCATCGGGTGATGGCTCCGACACCTCGTCCGAGACACGCGAAGGCGATCTCAAACGCGCACTCGAGACGGCGTTGGGCAGCCTCGAGACCTTGCGGGTGATCTACGCGCATCGGGCCTCGCGCTGGGAAGAGGAGATGGCGCGGATCTCGGACGAACGGGAGCGGGTAGAGCTGTTGTTGAGACAGACGCTCGGGGTGAGTTTACAACCGCTCCCGACTATGAACGGCGCGCCGGGTGGGATCTAGGGACTGTCATTTATTTATATCTTCCTTTCGCTCTTACGGGTGGGTTTGTTGTACGAGCTGGATCTTGTCGTCGCTCTCTTTTTTTACCCCGTTTTTGTTGGATACCTTGTGTTGTGTGCGTTGCATCTAGATGTCGCGATCACGATCATGCTGTATGTTTTCTTTTTTGCCTGTTATGCCCCTACGCCTTTTATGCCCAGACATTTTACCCATGTTACTCATATCCCATATGCTTTTTTTGCCTGTGGTTGGAGTGTTAGAGAAGCGGCGTAGAGCAGCGAAACGGCACGTTTCTGCTGAGCGGCCCGGGGGCCGTAGTCCACGAGGCAATCTCATCTAATCGCCATCTGGACGCATGACATCGCGTTCCTGCCATTGCCAAATTGACGGCCCTTGCTCTTTCCGAGTTCTCGGGCGAGTTGACGGCGACGTAGTATGCAACGATGCCATCGCCTCGTGAGCCACCGGCCCGTGGGCCGTGACGTAGTATTGGGTCACGGTCTAAGATCAACCCAGGCGTGCCATTCGAAGAATTCAATCAATCCGAGATCTGGTGGCGGCGGACGACGCGAGACTCATTGCTCGTAGAGGTAGTTAGCATGTAGTTCATTGGTCAGTTGTAAATCGCTGTCTTTCCACTCTGAGAGTGGGACGATCGATTGTAGCAGCGGCGGTCCGACTCGGACGCGAGCCGGCGGAGCACCCTTTCTCTTTTATCGCTTCAACACCGCTCAGAGCGTGCATGCACAACGGCGCTGATGGAAGAGGGTCAATTGGATTGTTACAATTTTATACATCATCGCTGGCTGCTCTTTTACATAATGTATAGAAAACGCTGACCACGGATCGTGGTTCTACAGCATGTACAACACCACATCAACTGGGAAGTTGGTTACACGCCTATGCCGAGATTCTCACCTTGCCGTGTCCGTCCGAAAGTTCCCGCTTTCAGGGCTAAACTTGACTGACGGGAGCGATCGGCTGAACGTCTCGTTGCTCCATGCTTTTCCAGCCACCACGCGGAGGATCAGGATCTGCGGTGATATGCACTAGACAACAGCGTCGCGCTCAGCGTTACTCGCCAGTACCATTCTCAAAAGGAAAGGCGTGCCGCAGCGAAACCCAACGCACCATCATCAAGAAATACACACAAATGCACGTCGTCGACGTCGGACTGCCCACCCCCAACGTCACCAAAAAGGCAATGCCAGAGAGCGTGTACGGAAGGACAGACTCGACGATGAGCGTGACGACGGCGAAATACAGCGACGCGTACTCGTTCCCGAGGTGTTCTTGGACTATCTTGCCGTGCCGTAAGACGCGGTAACATATCATGCACGTCAAGGTCGTGTTGAGGAACACCGAGACGGACCAATATGCGAGGCTGAGTTGGGCAGCGATACCGGTGTAGTAGTCGCTCCCTGGTGCACTGGTGACCCACGCGACCACGACTCCCAAAGCTAGGTAGACATGGAACAAATGAAACGAGGACAAGGAAGGAGTGTAGGGGTGATGCTCACTGAGTGTAGCCAACCATAACAGGATGGGCACGGCGACGGCACGATAGCTATTCCATATCACCCGACAACGGTGGATCTAGAACCGGCCAAGTGAGTCTACACTTCTGTGGGTGTGCAGACGTCTTACCATGAGAGCATCCGTCATGAGCTGCAGGACGATGACCGTCATCGTCGCCCAATCCATATACCAAATCCCAATTTTCGCCTGCCAGTACGCGTCAGGACCCCCGGGAAAGTCAGCGTCGAGCAACCACATGTTTTGACCGAATATGGCTTGGGTGGCTATCCAGATCGTGGTCAAGAACACCATCATGCTGCTGAAGAGCGCATAAAATAGATTGGACTTCTTATGCGTTCCTCCGCTGCGCAGCAAGATACGTATGGTCTCGAAGTAGAGGAACAACTCGATGCCTGCAATGAGCGGACCTGATAATCAGTCTCTACCACTTCATGCCAATACGTAACACGAGACCTACCATACAGGATGTTTTCTATCTGGATCCCGATGTAAAAAGAGGTTATGAATGGGGACGATGTGGACATGGTCCGAAGAGAAACAAATCACCTTGAAAAATGGGAAAGCATCCGCCTCGTGGATTTTATACCAAACAAAGTCTTCTTTGGTATATAACTGGTCACGCGAGCATGCTAGAAGGGTTCATCTTTGTCGGCGAACGCAATGACGTGATGCGGCATTTGTAAATGTTCGACTGAGGGCGGAGAGAGTGACACGTTCCCATGATGACGTCCTATGAGATATGACCAAAAAAAGGTGCAGATAAACTAGGAGTGAGCTACTTTAGTCGTCCGACCGCAAGCTATGGCATCCTCGAGAGATGTCATCGAACCCACCATGATTTCCCTACCATCAATGTGGACATGCTCTTCTTGCGTCGTCCCTTCCTAAAAAAACACATCGTAAGAACGAATGCGTCTTCACACGAACCCCAGGTGCCTAGATAGGGCGTGGGTGGCATTTGCTCTTGAGTAGTAAGTGCAACCTTTTTTTCTTCAAGTTGGTGATAAGATTCGCGATAAGACTTTATGTCAGTTCGTTTTTACATACAGCAAGGGTCAATGAATGGAGAAATTTTTTGATGTTAGTCATGTACTTACCTGTAGGCTGTTGTTCCCTTTTGCAGAAAGCGCGATTCACAGCGCCTTGCTCGAAACCATCCCAGGCTGTCTTCCGTTGATTCAAGTTCAAGTTGCTGCGCTCGCCTCCTCGGCCATTTGTCACCGGAACCGCCGAGGTCAAGTTCAACGGCAGCTTACCCCGACGGAAGATGAGGCTGTAGATCTGAGTTGTATTGCTTACGTAATCATGTCGTATCACACGGAGCGTGTATTTCTGTTTGACGCAGCACTCAGATAAGCAAATAATCCACCCTTTGGGATGGGTCAATTTCATCTTTTGTAAGTACGACTTCAGTCCTCGAAGGCAAACACGTCAGCCTCAGCTTCCCTTGTGAAGCGAATGAAAAAGTACGGGAAGAACTTCGAAACGAGTGCGATCTACATGAGAGAATCCCCCCATTTTCGTCCCTGGAACCCAGCATGCCGGAAGGTCCATGATACGCGGCAACTTAGTCATGAGGAGAGAGATCATGCGCCCGAATGGTCGAGTTCGATTTTGTCGAGCGTTGAATGAAGACAAAGTAGCATGCAGAAGGGAGACGAAGGCGACGCAGAATCAGATTGGGGAAGATACAGGACATGGAACGGGAAGACAGGAAGCGCAAAGGAAGATCGTTATTGGCCAGCGGAGGAACTGCGCTGCAGGTATTCTGCAACCTCGGAGTATCCGCTGGCTACCGCAAGCTCGAGAGGCATGAGTCCCCTGCGGTCGCGTGCATGCGTGTTACAGCCTGCTCTTACAAAAAGGTCCACAATGTCCAGAAGACGACTCGGATAGTCCCTGACCCAACCGGTCTCCCATACCAAGGCAAGGTGTAGGAGCGTGTCACCATTGGCCGCAATGACACCTACATCGGCGCCATGTTTGATAAATGAAGAGGCCATCCTGAGGACCTCTCTGGAGAATGCGTTTCTGCATTTCAACACAGTTAATAAGATATCTGGAGGGAATGGTGTGTTATGTGAGAGCAGATATTCCACGACCGAGGGCAACGCGCGAGTCACGGCGACTTGGATAGGAAGTGTTCCATCGGCATTGCGAGTGGAAACACTACAGCCAGCCTCGACGAAGAGTTTTGTCACTTCCGCACAATAGCTCTCTGACTCCATCCACATGACACGGTGTAATAGGGTATTCCGAATTGGGTCTTGCGCGTGAACGTTAGCTCCTTCGCGAACAAGCGAAGAGATTATCGGTATCCAGTTGTGATTATTTTTCGTGTAGAAGGGCTGCGAATCCAGTGCAAAGAATAATATATCGGAAGGAAGTGGTACATCTCGCGAAAGCAGGTAGCCAACCATGGAGGTGAACCCTCGAGTGATGGCGAGGTGGAGGGGCATTTTTCCGTCAGCATCTGGTTCAAAGGGGCGACAGCCAGCCTCACAAAGCAATTTCGTGGTCCGTAGACAATCTTCTTCATAGGTTGATTTGAGAATGACGTGTAGCAGGTGATCTTCGTTGGGTGCAAGATACGATACATCAGCTCCGTGGTCCACAAGCAACCGAACCACGGAAAACTTTTTTTCGTGACATTGGAGTGCGGTGAGCAGTACATCGGGAGGAAGTGACGTCTCGGCATTGAAAGCGTATGACAGCAGATATTCCACGACGGATGTGAATCCTCGAGATATGGCAAGGTGGATTGGTTGCTTGTTGGCGACATTGAGCGCAAAAGGGTCACAGCCAGCCTCGAGGAGAATTTGCGTAGTCGTGCGACACTGAGTTTCCGTGAGTCTCGACATAGCAACATGTAAAAGTGTATCTCCGTTGATCTTCTGGACATGTATTTCAGCTCCTTTGCAGATGAGGGAGGGAATCATCGACACTTGGTAGTGCAACGCGGTGAAAAGGATCGCGGAGGGTAATGGCACGGCTTGAGAAGTGAGGAATTCCACGACTTCGCCAAATCCTTGTCTCGTTGCAACGTCAAAAAGCATCGCGCCACCGGAACTACGAGCGAAAAGGCCACCGGAAACACCGACGAAAATGTTTGCCAGCTCCAGACATTTGTCTTCGTCATCTAGAAACTGTCGGACAACTTGCATCACTCCAGCTTCCTCTTCTGGTGAGAAGCGCAAATCATCCGTGTTGCCCATGAGCGAACGCAGTGTAGGCATTTGCACTGCGGGGTCATCTCGCAATAATGACGAGATGTCTGAAGATGACCCGAACAGTATCAAATAATTGACCATTTCATGGTACCCTTGCTTTGTTGCAATATGAAGGGGTGTTTCGTCATGTAAGTTGAGGGCTGAGGGGTTGCAGCCACTGTCAATGAGTACTTCTGCAATCTCCAAGCAAACCGATCTATCAGGCGACCGCATAATGAGATGTAGCAGGGTGTCTCCATTGGGTTTCAGAACGTGTAGGTTGGCTCCCTTGCTTACAAGCAAGCGAATCATCTCGACTCTCTTCACAAGAGTGGTTTGTAATGCTGCAAATAAGACCCTCGACGGAAGAGACACATCCCATGAAAGGAGGTATTCCACCACGGAGACAAATCCCCGAGCCACAGCGGTGTGGATCGGTGGTTTGTCGTCCGCGTCGAGTTCACATGGGCTGAAGCCAGCCTCAACGAGGAGTTTCGTGATAACGAAGCATAGGTTCTCGTCAGGCAACCTCATAGTTATATGGAGTGGAGTATCTCCATTGGTCGCAATGGCATTCTTAATAGCTACTCTTCATCTCAGCGATTGATCCTTTACATTCAGATTGAAGACCTACCATGGGGATGCGATGCCGAGTTTATATCCGAGGGTAATGATGAAGTCACCGAAAGCAGAGTTCTGATTACAGGGATACATCCTTTCCCCACTGCGACGAGGAGAAGTGTCTCTGTGCAACCTGCTTGGACAAGCCCCCTTGTTCCAAGCGTCAACTCTTCGCCATTTATTTGCTCGTAGTCGTCCCCATCCTCGACGAGTGCTTCCAGGAGTTGTCGGTTGTCCCAGGGAGCGGCTGCCCATTTGACGAATGCGGCAGTTTGTAGCAATCGCCAGATAATATACAACGGAAATCGATGAGGCTGCACTCTGAGGACGCGGTTCAATAACCCATGCGGGATGGTACTTCCTTGCGCTATGAGTAGATCGAGCATGTCTGCCTGCCAATGATCCACGGCGACATGTATTGGCATCGCCTTGCGCTCGTCGGAGTAATCCACGATCGAGGTGTCAGAGTCCGAGTCGTCCGTATCTGATCCATCGACATTCGTGATGTCCACATCTGAGTCGTCTGTGGCCAATTTGTCGACAACCAAACCCCAGTGATTTATATCGGCACCTCGCAAGATCAGAGCCCTAGCATGATCGGTCTTGCCAAAGTAAGAAGCATATACGAGCGGGCTGGTTCCCTCTCTTGGTGTGAGGGCAGAACGATCGAGGAATGTGTGAAACAGAGCATCGGATGCAAATGCAACGAGGGTATACATAGTGAAATCGTGCTCCGAACTTGGCCACGGAATTCCAGTGCGAATCGACGGAACTAATTTGCACATTCTGTCCCACTCCCAAGCGTGTCGGCAAATCATCGCTTGTAGGGTTTCCATATCCTTGAAAATATCCGCATTACCCGGACCAAGATGAGCAAGATGACTGAAGCCATCGGAGAGTACGTATTTCAGAAGCGGTCGAGATGCGTAGGACATGGAAAGTACGAGGTCCCGTTCTCGTATTGCGTTGGACGATCGTTGTATGTAGTCTTTCATCTCCTCGAGGCAGAAAGAAATATAGGCCATGCAAAGCCTAGCCAGCCGTTCGTGTGCATCTTCCAACACGATGTGGTATCGTGGTATTGTAGCCTGAACGAGTTCTCCGATAAGGTACTCCTACACAATATTGTGCTCGTCAGTGGCTACGAGGAAGAGAGGGCCAACAACGGACTCGGCTTACCTTGACACTCATATGAGAGAGGGTCACGATATCGGTTTCTTTATTATGAATCACAAGACTCCTGCTGACTTCCAAGAAATCAACACCCTTTATCAGGATGAATCCAGGGTCCAACGCTCGTCGTATCGGGTCAATCGTAAGCGCTTCGAGAAGTTCGCGCAATCGCATGGGCCGCAGGGTGGCCACTAGCCACACCAATGCACGACGCACTAGACGTGCATCCGACAGGCGCCTGTCAATAGCAATAAGGATCCTCCTGTAAGTCTCTTCCAGTCCTTCCGGAAGGCTCTCAAGCACCCTTCGAATTTCCGATACCGATGTACACTTGTCGAGCGAGTCGATCTGACATTGTACCCAGCGAAACCTTGAACACGAAGGCGTCAGTCTAAACACTGGGCACGTGGATCATCACCTCTTACATGCCGTCTGCCTTTGCACATAACTGGGATCGGATCTCCTCTTTCTGCGTCCCATCGAAAGTCCTCAATCGACTTCGGGAGTCAAGTTCTCTCGTAATATGCAGCAGAATATCAGCCGACAACTCGTTTGCCATTTTCTTCATTGATATGCATGGGAGATGAGAAAGAATCTGGATGATGTTCCTCAGCGGCCGAGTCGTGACAAACATCCGTACGTCACCACCAAACATGATGAGGCCATCGAGAAGGGCCTCCACTTCTCTACATTCGTCGAGCGCGTCGACGACGACCAAGGGTTTTCGAGGGCATAACCGCGCGACCTTGGACAGATAATGCGCCAGTGCCTTGACGTTGTAGAAAGGATGCACACGACTGTCCGCCCCCTTAAGTAGCTCGTCGAGCAAAGCCTCCGGGTTCACCATAATGCGGCAAAGCTGCTCCATTAAGAAGGCGAGAAGGGAGCGCATCACTTCTAAAGCGCTCGTGGATCGTCCGGTCCGAAAATCACAATAGAAGTAGACCAGAATTTCTCCATCCTTCTTCGTGTTGTCCAGGTCATTGATGACGGAAGAGCTATTCGCGTAGTCAGAAACTCTACCTCAGTGACAAATGGCCGAAACACACGCTAAAACCGATTTACCGGCACCAGCTGTGATGAAGCTCGTGTCAGTACCAAACCCATTCGAACCATCGAAACGGATACCTTTTCCCTGCAACCACAAAAATGTGTCTTTCCCCTCCCTCCATGACCTATACGCATGCGTAGATGGTAACCACATGCATGTTTCGGATTGACGTGTTGATGATGTTTCCTGATGTTTCCGAGAACAATCCAGTGGATCCAGTACTCTCAACAAGTTGTTCAGTTTCTGAGCTGGGTGGCATCGTTGGTGAGATCGGCTTTGGCGACCAATGTGTTTCTGCACGTACAAATAAATACATTCCTTTGGGGTTCTGTCGCGCTATCTTTCACTGAGATGGATTGGGATTGTCCTTGTGCTTGCACCCTTGGATAATCCGGAATCAGTGTACGCTATAGATCTCGCTATGAGGCCATAAACCTACTCGGGTTGAGATGGCGTAGTCTGCTTAAGTACCTCCTTCTCGTAGTTCCTGTGCACCGCTGTCATGTTTGATTTCATGGGAACACTCAGCACTCACCAGATGTCCGTCGTGAGCAAGAAATGAAAATGCGCCTTGTGGGCATAGAAAAGTGAAATGGCCATATTGACGTCATTTTCTTGGTACCCGGTTCTCGTTGGGGTGAACCCAGAGAACGCCTGTACCTCGTGATCGATATGGAGTAGTCTCTCCATCTCTTTCAACGTATCCAAACACGTTTCGGGTTCTGGACCGGACAGCCAGTCTATCAAGCTGTCATCGAGCATATAATGACGACGCAGCAATGGATCGTCGAAGACTTCGATGATGGCGTGCGACGCATCGACGATTGTTTGGAATTCGAGTTCGAGCCGAATGAGAGAGTGTTGTCGGACTTGTCTGATGCCTCTGGTAGTGGAATACCGAGTTATATCGTTTTGGATGTGCCGTGTAACTTGTACGATAGAGTGCAGGATACTCTTTGCAGAGTCCATATCGTGGGGTTCAAGTTCACCATGGCGTCGGCCCTTTGGTTCACTGTCGTTTCTGAAGGAGGCGGTGCAAATAGGCGCCGTGTCGAGATGCCATGGATAACTTTCCGAGTCCCCCGTCTTCGTAATAGTGAAGGATGGATGAGGTGTTGACCTAATTTGCAGTGTATCCTAGGCCTGGAGATTGTTCTTCCCGCGGGACTCTGAACTCCAGTAATTCTTCAACATGAGTCGAGAGCAGTAAATAATACATCATTACCAAGGGTGTAGAAGCATATAGAATACTAGATTAACATGCTATACCGTACACAGGATACAATCAATCCCGAGGCATGCCAGCATAGATCGATTCCCTCGCCATTTTCTGCCTGAGAACAACGACCGCTTCCCTGGCGACTGACTTATCGCGAGCGCATCGTACAATGGCCTTATCCGTCTCTGTCATCTCCACGCGTAGTTTCAGCTGATTCTGCTTGTCCGCACGTACGTGGAGATTCATGAACCTGGTCGAAATATATGTAACATACACAAGGCAAAGGAAATCGATGTTGCTCACTCCATGCATGAAGCAACCGTCATGGGCTTTTCGAAGGTTTTGCCAGTGAGTCCAGAAAGCATCATGAAGGGTTCTTTCTCCCTTGCCAACTTCATGGGGCCGGAATAAACGGGGAGAGGTACCGTGATTGAAAAGTCACTGTCGTTGTTGACGAATTCGAGAAGTCCAAGCGGGTCGTTACGGCGCACTGGGTCGCCATTGAGTTTCTCTCTCTCACCGCGCCACATGTTGTCACGCAGTTGGGTGAGGGGAACGTATCCAGATCGGCCTGGAATATGAGAATGAAAGCGATTGACTTGAATCATCCCTTCCTTTTTCTCCGAAACTGGGTCGTTGGTGAGGAAAAGTTTGACAAAGGAGTATACGTCGGACGGCTCGATGGCGATGTCAACGCGGATCATGAATGGGAATTTAAATCCGATCTCTTTCTTCTTGTCGTTGATAAGGTCCAAGTCGAGGGCAGCGCAGACCTGCAGCATGGTGACGAGTGTGATGTTGGAAACCAAGGTTTCTACGAGCTTCTTGATGCCCTTGGGACGCTCGGCCGCGGTGCACCAAGTCTTGTGACGCGACCTAGCCAGCGATTAGTGTCTTGGAAGAAGAGTGAATTTTTATGCCATTCGGCATACCAGTCCTTTTTTTGACATTCCTTCGAACAATACCACACGCTCTTGCACTGCGAAACATTGCGAGTGAATCTTCTGAAAGGAAAAAAAAAACGAATAACGCACTTACTCTTTGACACGTCTGCAACTTTGGCTGGGTTGTCGAACAAGTAGTGCACTGGACCTGGGAGGTACTTTTATTGGCTTTGATGACCTCGCTGGGGGTAGCCATCATACGGAACAACTCTTGACTGAGAGGATGAGTCGCGTGAATGACATGGATCTCCTTAGAATCCGTCGCGTCCATGGTGAACGTTGGCGACGTGGAGTGGTGAAGTCGCCAAACCCCTGAGTCGACACTTATAATATAATTACGTCAGCCGCATGACTCAAACTTTGTTCCATACTTACCAAGGTCACTCATCACTTGACGACGAACGATGACAACGAACGGTTGTCGGTGCGATCTCTCGTGATCTAGTGACCAGACGGATCATCATCATCTACAACGCCGCTTCTAGAACAGGATTTGACGATGATCCTCAGTCCTTCCCTTTATACCAGACCAATAGTATCTTGAGTGATGAAGGCGCTCCAAACTTGCACTTCTCCTCGTTTGAGGAGTATGTGTTGTTCTCGAGGAGTGTTGTTCCTTTCACCTCATAGTAGCAGGCAGCTGGTCACCAGACGAACCCACACGTGCCCGTAAGCATGGGAGGTAAGTGGGACCATGGTGGTCCGTACAATGCCTGAGTCACGCCGAGGTCCATTCGTCGCCGAATCGTCGGTCAATGCATCATGGCACACGGCCAGGCTAGTTGCTAAAGCGTTCTCACTTGCGGCAAAGGACAACACGCGCGGTACCTTCAGTTCAAGGATTCGTAGTCGCGATAGTGATCGCGTCCAACCCAAGTATAGTGGCCCGGGATCAGTGATACAACTCATCACTAGGGTTGAGACATCGATCGGTCCAGAAAAGTATATCAAAGGACATCTCCAGAAGATAAATCTAGAAACAGAAAAATACCAACAGCGGTAAAGAGTGTTGCAAGGTGGGAGATCAAGAAAGTTGTGGATGAAACGGGAGGAATGGA
The DNA here is from genome assembly GCA_015039435.1 of Imleria badia. NCBI lineage: Eukaryota > Fungi > Basidiomycota > Agaricomycetes > Boletales > Boletaceae > Imleria > Imleria badia. The sequence goes on from MU130996.1 coordinate 20,414, forward strand.
GTAAAGATGGCTGTCGTTAAAGCACGTCTAACACGCGTACGCTGTCTATAAGCTTGTTCAATATCGTCGGCGTGATGAACGGTGATCAGACTCTCCGGCGCGACCCTCCTGTACGCTGCCACGTTGCCAAGGTTTGGGGTGAACAACAGCGCACCGAACGGTTGCCTCAGTCGAGCGATGACCTGGAGTGCGCGCATCTGTCTGTCCGACTGCGATAGAGATGAAGGTGGCAGCAGCGATGCTGCGTCTCGAAGGCGTGTGGCGGTCCGTCCACTAAACGAAATCCCAAACCGGGAAACGAGCCTCCCAGCTCGTGTTTGCGAGGCCGCCAATGTAATATTGGAAGGGCCAGAAAACGACGGCAGTTCGCCTATGAAGGAAGACTGATCGTCCGTGTTTTCCTCAGGTATCGTCTCGATAACACTTCCGACAGGCTGTCTGTCGAGAAGAAAATCGATCCATGGATGAACAAGGTATAATGGATCCAATCGAGAGAGATCTTCTGTTGTCCTAATCTCCACAGTCCCAAGCACATTCGTCCTGGCCTTCGACTTTTCCATCGGCGCAGATCAGCACGCCAAGCTTATCGGGTGACACTAAATGATGTTCAGTCGAGTCGAGCCGAGCCGCTGTCGAAATTACCATCGAAACTCCAGTCAATTGCAAGTACTGTGTTGTCAAACACGTCGGGAATGGGTGCCATGCCTATTCCATGTCTAGTTCCCTCCCTTCGGCGGCGTGAATTGTCGGTCAAAGAACGTCCCAAGACATAATTCTGGAAATATAAAGTCGCTTGTAGTGGGCGATATCAACAATTTAAACTTAGCAGTAAAAAGTGTTACAAACAGGAGGGGTGCCAGTGGGGGTAAAGAATGACACGAGTTGACGTTGCAACGCGTTGGGACGACTGTCTCGAATATTTATCAAAGCCATAATCGAAAAGTACAAGTCATGTGGGGAAACCGATGCGACTCGGACGTATAAGCGCAATGTAACCGAACTAGAGTACATCCAGAATGCGCACGTTGTCTACCAGCTTGTTCAATATCGTCGGCGTGATCTCCTCTACCTGGACAGTAATCAGACTCTCCGAAGCCACCCTCCTGTACGTTGCCACGTTCCCAGGGTTCGGTGTGAGCAACAGCGCACCAAACGGCTGCCTCAGTCGAGCGATCACCTGGAGGGCGCGCATCTGTTTGTCCGACTCTGATAGAGATGAAGGCGACAGAAGCGATGCTGCGTCTCGAGGGCGCGTAGCGGTCCGTCCACCAAACGACATCCCAAAGCGAGAGGCGAGCCTCGCCGTTCGCGTTTGCGGGACCGCGAACGCGATACTGGAAGGGTCAGGGAACGACGGCACCTCGCCCATCAAGGAAGACTGGTCCTCCGTGTTCTCCTCGAGGATCGTCTCCATGATGCTTCCGACGGGCTGTCGGTCGAGGAGAAAGTCAATCCATGGGTGAACGAGGTATAAGGGATCCGATCGAGAGAGATCTGCTATCGTCCTAATCTCTACGGTCCCCAGGGCATTCGTCTTTGCACGAAATACCCATCCCAATGCGCTCTGAGTTGCTGATACAGGCCCGAGTTTGAACACTAGACAAGGAAGCATCATCCGCTTTCCTACGAATATGGGTACGGGGAGCTCATCAAGTTGGTCATACAACTTCATGAGTAGGGCGAGATTGGGCGAAGAGGTGCGCATCTGGGCTATCGTCCTCTCTATTTCGACAGCTGAGATGGGAAGGGGAATGTGTGAGGTCGGTAACTTGCTGAACACAATGACGTTGGCTGGGAGGCAGCTGTTGAAGCTCCCGGATTTTCCAGTCCACACAAGGATGCTTGTGTCTCCAGAGCTCATAAGTAGCTGCGCCAACAGTCGCCCGAGTGCTTGGTCTCCCTCGCCATACACGACTGGCAGCGAGACAGAAAATATTCCGAGTAACGAGTATGCAGCATCCTCGACAAAGGTCGTCTCTCGTCTGGAAGCTAGAGACAACTTCTCCCGTATATCATCCAAGCCAGGTCCGATTGCCATCAAGGCCCGTGCTGAGATACCCGTCGCCTCCTCCATTTCCGAGATAATCTCTGGCGACTCCTTGTGATTGGGAATGTCGAGGTTCATGTAGACTGTCCAGTCCTCATTGTAGAACCGGACCACCTTCGACGCGTGATATTCCTGGAATGTCCATGCGCGAGTGTTCCAGATACTCCTGACGAGATCACCACGCCGCGACGGAGAGCGAACGCCACGGAGCAAAACAAGAGTCACCGCCGAACCTTGGTACCACTTGAACATGGCGACCAGGGCCTCTTGGAGTACGGACGGATCTACTTTGTCGATACAGCACGTATCGCTCCACGCCCAATGCAACCCAGCATCCCGCACGATCTTGCAAAACATTTGAAGCTTGTCGTGAGTGAGAGACTCCTCGAGATCATACACCACGATGCGCATGACTTTTTCGAACAAAGGTTCGTCGTCTTCCCACTTGTGCGAAAACATCGCATAACGGTAGTACTGTGTAATGTCTTCCTCGATCTGGGCATGGTCTATGTGCGTCGTCGTCGAGGAGATCAACTTTTTGAAGACAAGGCGAGTTTCGAATGACGCAGCTTGTTCTGTTTTGTTCAAAAGCCCGCCGGAGAGGGTGTTGATGAGCACCCGCGGAGAGTCACGGATGGCATGCTTGACGGTGTTCTTGATTGCCACTCTCGTCTCACCAGGCTTTATGTACCGGCGATGGTGCTCTGGGAGGCAGGATCAGGAGATGAGCTTCAGCATGATGTCGACGCCCTCACCGCGAATCTCTGGATCAGGTGACTGCGACATCTTGGACAGCATTGCCTCAAATGCATGTATCGCATTTTCGTAGTCCCCTGCCTTGTGTAGAGCTGCATGCTTCCTCTCGTAGCCCCACGGGGACAATGGATCAAGCATGATCACCTAATCATGGACTATCAACAAGAGCTAACCCGCGCGAAAGAAAGGAATGTACCTTGTTCGCGTCATTTAACGCGTCTTTCCACAAACCCCCAGCAATGTACGCTTTTCTTCGCTTGATGAAGAGACCTTGTGGTGCGGCCGGATGGAGGGACAGTGCGGCTGCATAGTGGGAGATGGCCTCATCATGTCGTTTGGCAACTATCGCGGCATCTCCGAGGCTCTCTAGCTTCCCTGAACAACGATGTTTCAGGGTTAGTATGCACACACACAATACGCGAGGCCACTCACCAAGAACCCATCCGATCTGCTCATCATGCGTGTTTTCCTTCTCTACCAGTTCATCCACCATTTGGCCGAAGCACTCGCTAGCGTCCGTTATACGGTTGATGGTTTCCAGACGTTGATATATAATCCGGTAGATCGTCAATCTCGGAACCACAAACTACGAACCAAGAGCGTCAGGTCCACGAGGCATATCGGGAAAAAGAATTACTAACACTGGTCGGGGTAGCCAAGGCATCTTTCCAAGAGTCACTTGCCAAAGTTGCGTTTGCCCACTCGCCCAAGAGCTGTGTGCGTGTCAGTGAATTGAGAGCCACATGAAGCGTCGTCCCTTCATCCTGCCGTGATACTATTGAGGCTGCGTCGCCATCATTTTCGGGAACAGAGAGACATTGCCGTGTGACATCTGAAAAAAAATGAATCTGTAGCGCAGACAAACTGGTAGCGCACAAACCCACCTGCAACCCACTCAGCGATACTCCCGCTCATACCAACCTCTTTGTCCATGGTGTGGACCATTTTCAGTAGAGACTCGCCTGCCTCATTTGTGCGACGTGCCGCAAAAAGCGCTTCACAAAGACGCTGTTGAATCACAATACCGAGACCATCAAATTTCCATCCAGATATCTGACAAAGAGAGTTATTAACTTCGATACGTTATGTCCGATACCAATTACCAGTGAAATGGATAAGAGGCGATGCCCCGTGTAATTTCGTATCTGGGCTTGTGCACGCTCAAACAAGTGCATAGCACGCTCGTAGTCTCTGCTCTCCATATGTGAGTTTCCAAGAAGAAGATACATGTATGCCTGTTGAAGATGTCAATGACAATGTTCATGTGCGGCAAATGTAGCACGTACCAGAACCACATAGTATATCGAGTTCAAGCGCACTGTAGCGATGAAGTCACCAACACGCGATACCGCATCTTCGTGTTCGCCAGCCATGAAAAGCACGACAGCCTAAGCAACATGTATAGGTTGAGAGGCAACCAAGTCCGACCACGAGCGGAACACACACCTTGGTCAAAAGGAGAAGATCTATGTCACCTGGATGACAGTGCCTGAACACAAAGTCGTAAGCGCGACAGCCCCGCGCCTTTTGCCTCGCGCCAATCAGCGCGAGACTCTTTGCGATGTAGCCAATGATAGATGGACGAACGTTGATAGACTTGTGGTAAATTAGAATGAGCCTCAACGCATGAACGAGCAAACAAAGACTGACCTGTTCGGCATCGTCGATCGCCAAGTCCCAATGTTGCAAACGCGCTCGTACGACTGCTCTGTTTGCTAGTGCGAAATGATCCTTGTTTCCAGAATTCGCGATGGTTTCCGTCAATGATACTTCCGTGTCCTGCAGCCGGTCCTGCTTCCAGGAGTCAAGTACAGTGTTGGTGATATCGATGAATGGTACCTAACAGCAGAGTTGATCAGTGTCCATTTCGAACAAAAAATGGAAGTGAGAAAGATTGGCAGTTGACACGCCATAATCCGACAATAGACGACACTTACAGTAGAACAGGATGGAGGCAGGACGTCTTTGAGATTGTTTATGGTGATTTTCCCCTGCCGTCCACCAATTGCGAGAAACTGGGCATCTGGAGAGAATGCAATGGAGACAACATCTCGAGGGTGTTGAATGAGACCGAGTTGGGTGCGTGTCGACGTGTCCCAAAACGCGATGGTGCGCGTTGTAGAGTATGCGATGAATTCCCCATGTTGCGGGAGGGCGATGCACGAGGAGCCACTGGCATCGGACACTGGCCATTCCGAGACTAGTGACCCAGTGAATGCTTCAAATTCCTTGATTGTACTGTCGGAGATGACGAAGAGATGGTCGTTGAACCAGAGGAGACCAGTGTTGGAATCCGGGGTTACTTTTCCTTTGATGTCCAGTAGCAAGCGGCCATCTTTGTCCCAGACTCGGACGGATTCATGAGTGGCTGTCGCAATTCGATCACCTTCCGGCGAGTATTTCGCTGCAACCACCCGGGCACCGCCGTGGGGGAGTGTTTGCAGCTGTTTGCGATTTGCCAGGTCCCAGATGGCTGTGCGGTTCAACGATGCGACCACAAGCCGAGTCGAGTCGGCCGAGAAATCGACTCCAGAGAGGTGCCACATATCTTCCTTGAGCGTCAAGACTTTTTCGTATGTCTTTGCATCCCACACAAACACTTCCCCCCATGTCCCCGCTGTGATCCATCGACCGTCCTTGGACACGGCGAGACAGCGGACATCCTCCGCTTCCAATGTTGCCACTTGTTCAATCCGGCCTTCCGCAAGTTCCACTCGGCACACCCGAGTGCGCTGGAATCCAGCGCTCACGAGATACTCACCATTCGCCACAAATGCCACTGGCCGTAGAAGATCTTTAGTGTCGATTTCGATGGTCAGAGAACTCTCTGGTCCAACAGTCAGCATGACGCAACGCGATCTCACCAGTACGCACCCATCATTGTCGACGGTACAGTCAATCAGCGACACCGTCACAAAAATGGTGGACGTCAAGGAACAAGCTGTGGTTCGTGCCTTCTTCTCACCCCTTGTTGATACACACTGCCAGTGGCACCTCGTGTTTTCAGTCCTCCCAAGACTCGACCAAAACCATCGCCGCCTTCATCACCGCAGAGACCCACGCTACCTAAGCCAACCACGTCTTCCGAAACGAGTTTCGTCGCAGACAAAAACAGGGAGGTTGGTGATTTGGTCCAGAAGGAGGAATGTGATAAGGTGAATGGATCATCCTCGACATGGTGTAAGACCGAGGGCACTGCTTCGCGTGCGTGCCCACAACCTTTTTGACCGCAAATCTTGCAAGACGTTCGGTACGCCGAGCCAAGGTGTCAGATAGACTCGACCGCTTGTAGGAGACAATTAACGAAAGCCTGCCATCTGACTGTGCCAGTCACTGATTGCGGCGCTAGTTCCTGGCCCGTCAGCGCATTGATGGGTAACTATACTGCGCAACGGGTCATGAGGCCTCGAGGCCAGGTTATAGCAGGGACAAATCATTGGGATGGACCTTCATTCCACCAAATGTGTGAATCGAGTTTGGAGGCAGCTGCATGCGAGGTTTTTCCATCGATGGTAACGATGAACAGAGTGTGCTGGTGTTACTCCCCTGTCCACCGCTTATAAAGCTTCATCAATCACAACCGAAGACAATGTCGACCTCTAGATAAGGCAGACAGCGCCATGACAAAGAGGATAAGGAGACGAATGTAAACAGGATAGAATGAAGGGTACGATCCTACGTATCGTACAAGCATTGTCATCAATTCGCAGACTCGAATGTTCGCAATCAGAGATGTAGCCCCGTACTTGCACTCTGATGAGATGATCGGTAACAATGCGTTTGAACTCTCTGTGGTTCAGCGGTGCGAGCAAGAGTACATCGAAAGGCTGTCTGAGGCGGGCGAGAAGGCGTAACGCTCTAGTCCTTTCGATGGCTGTCGAGAGTGGGAATGTGCTTCGTCACCCGGGCGTGGGCTTGTGAAAATAAGCTCGAGAATGGAATGAAGCCTTGGGTGTACGATGACCAGGTTTTCCAGGCTGGCCAACTCGTCCTTGGTCTTTTCCGAGCGCGGAAGCCATGGTCGAGTAAAGACAGACAGGGCATCAGTCGAGTCACCGGTTGTGAACACCTCCTCAGGTGAGGTAATTGGGAAAGCGATGCATCACAGGCTGAGGCGACTGCTGACGAGGCGGGGAGATGGGAGGTGGACTCAAGGAGAGGTACCGTGATTGAAAAGGCACTATCGAGTTGTTGACGAATTCGAGAGCCCGAAGCGGGTCGTTAGGGCGCACTGGGTTACCATTGAGGTTCTCTCGCTCATCGCGCCACATCGTGTCACGGAGTTTGGTGAGAGGGACATATCCAGATCGGCCAGGGATCGTCAATGGCGTGGTCGCAACCCCTGAGTCGGCACTTATTAGATAATTATGTCAGAGTCAAACTTGAACTTTTTTTTGGTTCCAGTTCACGATCCCGGGGCTCGTAGGCCAACGGGGAAAACACAAAATGACCGCAAGTACGCATATCGTGCATTTCAAAGGATAGTGTTGTTGGGCTAATTAGTTCCCTCTATGATGCGTTTGGGGTCGTGTCACAGGATCATTCACGGTGGCCACTGGCACTCGCATGGGACAACGGTACTTGCATAGTTGTCGGTGCGATCTCTCGCGATATGGTGACCATTGATCATCGTTTACAGCTTCTAGAACAAAATCTGACGATGCACGTCCTCGGCTGAAGTTATCGAGGGCAAGTCATTGGAAGCGCGGTCCATCAGTACCGACACCATTCAAAAATACCACGCAATTTACGACGCTCTGATGGGCTGTGTGTCTTGTGCCCCGCTAGCGTACCCAATTTCATCTTCGACGACGAACATATACTATGAAGACGGACTTATGGGAGGTAAATAGATGTTCGAACTCGTAGCAACATCTTTCTAATCCACTCTTTCCCGGTCACAATACATCAATTATACACATGCCTGCCGTATGGACACCACGGATCACGACTCGAACCACTCATAGTTCCTTCGCGGCTACAGTGGCCTTTCGCGTTAATGTCAATTAACGCTACACACCATGTTAGGTAGAGCTACTACTGCACCTCCAAATGGTCACAGCTAATGTCTAGGAACATCATAAGAGAATCCGCATATCGGTGTCAGGTTCCAATGTGTTGATCCCTGGCTCTGTCAGCTTGGCATATGCACCTGAAAATGAATCAGATGTGGTCCTGTCATTCTGGGCATGTTTGCGAATACCTTCTTCCTTTATTGAAGCGAGGGTGGTCGCAAGACATGCAAGAAGAACCAGGTACGTAGGGATTGTGAACTTCATATCGGTGGGTGATCTAGGCCTCCGAGTCGTCCTCTTGCTCCCATATAAGACCAACATTTTGTGCGTGGATTTCTTTTTAATTCGTGATCAGATACGATCCTGTACGGCCGGCAGTGCCAAGGCTATGACGCTTGATACCCGAACCTCTACTGAATCGAGCTCTCACAGGATCCGTTCTTCGATAGATGCGCCACAAAGTCTTGTGGTACTCGGAAGATGAGCGCTCAAAGTTTCCATTCCTCAGGATCCATTTTGTCCCATCTCCGCTTCTGTCCATTCCAATTATGACCACGTACAATGCACAGCCTGATGACTCTCAAACACGAGTGAGTACAAAATTGTATTAGTCCCGTTCCCCATTAAGTTTAGCGGGTGCACTGTTGCGCCGTTGCCTAAAACTTCACTCTTAGTGAACCCTAACTGCCTCTTTCCCTAGTATAGGTAGAAAGATGAAAACCGCATGGTGAAATAAGTTTATCACGACAAATCAATGATGCTGCTGCGCCTAACTGTTACGCAACTACCAAGCAGGATTCCACGCCCTCTCATGGTGTTGCATCTCCGCCATCCATCTTTGATGGCCATCCTGGTTTTTCTCCACTTCCTTATAGATTTCTGCCCAGTCGTGGCACTGTTGTATGCCGAGAAACGAATGCGGTACATCTCTATCGCTGCTTTGGACGAATCCGGTCAGCATCGTGTTGCTCCTGCAAAAGCTCATTTGGCGAATGTAGTTCAAGCAGTGTTGCACGAGCTGTGTCGAGACAGTGACGTTCCCGTCTATCGTCTGCACGATTCCCTGACGAATTATGTTCAAGCAACGGAGTTCGTGGAACATGGATATACTGAAAGCTTGACGTTTGTCCCCGAGGTAGATGAGACCTTCGTTGGGCACCAGTGATGACCACTCGGCGTCACTGATAGGTGTGTTGAATCCATAATGTAAACTGTCTTCAAACGCCATACACACTGGCGCAACGGAGTGTGCAGGCCAAATTGCAGGAGACTCTGCAAGCGAAGGCGATTGTTATATTGGGACCAAAGTCTCGAGAACGACTTACCAGCTGGAAATTCCGCTGAGTTGCTTGGCATTCTGGCTTGCATGTAGTTCCGCAACTGAGCTATCATGACGACTTTGCACAGAAGAGCCAGTGCGAGAAGTACGGATTTGAGGTAAACAGCGGCGTGTTTTCTGACGCGTGGCTCGAGTTTCAGCAGCATAACGAAGACGGGTCTTTGAGCTTAAGGGGTGAGTAGGCCGCCTCCCAGTGCACTCAAATACTCGGACTCGTGGCTATGCTTGATGCTGCATTATATTCGTAATCCAACACATTGCACTTATCACCGCCATCAACGTCGATATAGGCTAGAGAGAAGTGACACTAGAACTAGAACTGACTCCGTACTGCTTGAAACCCCATATCTTGACGTCGCTTCCATCTACTGGATGGCGCATGTATAGGATTCCGATCTCTTTGTAGCGTAATGACTTGTAGAACTTGACCTATTGGCACCGAAATCAGTCAATGACGCGACCTCTTCCCCCTTTCCGAGTCAGACATACGTTTTTCTCAGTGTCAGTGCAAAGTCCAATCGCCTCGTTAGTGGCCGCCTGTATAAACAGTTGGTCGACAAAGTATCCGCGTAGACGAATTTGAATCATCCTACCTTTCTCAACACCTTCTCAAGGAGTGACGTTGCAATCCCATTTCCCTGGTACTCGGGCAGTACCGCAACATTATTCAACCACCAACTCACTCGGTCAGTCTTTGCCATGGTGAGCACAAAGGGGCAAACTCCATGTGTTCTGACCATTTACCTCGGGTCCGTAGTTTTCCTTCAGAAACTCCGTGACCTGTGCCTGGTACTGAATGTTCAACGTTATCTTCCGTAACTCGCAAACAGAAGAAAAAAGAAAACTCGCATCATTGATCCACCAATCTTTCGCAGCTTGATCGAGTTTACCAAAGAACGTGTTGAATCCTGTAGCTTGCCTTAACTCCTCCCTATGAATGACATTGGATGTGCGATTATGATAATGAAATAACCTGGGGGGAACAACAACGCACGTAGCCCACAGGTGTTTTCCAGGCGGAAACCAAAGCGCAGTTCCGACAATCTTCTGGGTAGCCATTTCTGTCGCGATATAGCACTCGCCGTCGATCATGCAGCATCGAGTCATAGCGCGGAAGAGATCGGGGAGCAGGTCTAGCTTTCCACCCGTTAGTAAACTGATTGCCGGCGCTGTCAACACATTGTTGAACACTGTTTAGAGTAAGACGCGCATATCCATAACTCACAGCTTGCGTCGAGGTATGCAAAGTTTGATACTGACGTTACATCCTCCAGTTCTTGGTCTAATGAGACCGTCAGCACTGGCCCACAGGCAAACGGTCGGGGTGTGATGGCAAGAGACAAACCTGAAAGGCTGGTAACGAGGGAGATTTTTACTTTGATGCCCTGCATGACGTCGGAGGGACGAGCGAAAGGTCTAATTTAATGGGATTATTTATGTATTTTAGTGGACGGGCCATTCCGAGTCGCTGGGATGATCACTGATACAGCAAGCAGAAACCTCGCGTGCCATGCTAATTTTAGCGACCATTTCTTATCGATACAACGGAGTGAAGCTTCGGAAGAGATGAATGCTGTGAGTACTATATTCAGTCATCAGACCGCAGTATGTACTGATAAAGTTTAAACAAATTGGTGCACTTCGTGCCAGTTATTATAATTTCCGCCACAATATAATACAAGACCCGAATTACTAAGCCAGAAGCCCAATCACAGCCAGAGTCAGATGGTCTGATATTGATACATGAAGAGACCTAGACGAGATTAAACTTAGCAAGCGATTCTGGGAAAGCCAACAACCACGCGGTTTACCTGACTCATCGTACGTTGACCGGATCAGATCAAGATGGCAGTCCGGGTGAGAACACGCCAAGAAGAATGTATGATAGGAAAGGGTGCGACAAGGAAACCTTGGCGTCTGAACAATAGTGCCCTCCGAGAGCTCCAACTGTGCAAACAGTGTTTTCGTCGTCAATCCGGGGAGCGAGGAGTATGAAAAGGCTCGTAATTTGAGTCGCTCTCGGATGGGCAAGGTGTACACGTCAAGCATGAAGGACGGTGGGGACATAACTTGTCCATCTGACTCGTTTAGAGTGGGAACGCCGACTGCCAGAGTACACAACTCCATCCCAAAGTCCATTGCTCTAAATTGTGCAACGGTCGAAATCTTCCAGGGCGTCGTCAATTAGTTACGACGTGCTTGTTACGCAGTGGAAACTCGCCTGTGGCGTGACCAAAAGTCGCCTCTCCACAAGCGGGACGGGCCCAAACTGTTGCTCGGAAAAAGCTGTATGGTATGTCGGTAGGACTTTGTCGGGGTCCGTCAGAGACACCTGCACGAAAGAGAACGCATGATTGACTATGGGCGCATGGTGGGAACTATTGATAGTCCCTTTTGAATAAAGGACATCCAGGTTGATGTAGGAACTATGCAGTTCCGCATGTACCGCATCAGGGGGGACGAATGGACGAAACTGAACGCTGAAGCAAAGAAGCACCAGTAAATCCACAACGGTGCACACTATTACGGTCATCGTCGCCAAGTGTGTGAAACGAGAGATGAGATAAAGCCATTGCTCGCTAGAATCTGAAAACACTCATCTACAATACTAATAGGACAAAAGTTGAATTTACCTGGATTGTATTGTGTGTTAACAATTTCTCCTGATAGCGAAGAGGGATCGTGACCCTCCAGCGGGAGATATCCGCTTCGCGTGTCCAACATAAGCGAAGTCGTTTGGAATCTGCTCTGCTGTGCTGTGCGGTGAGTTGTAGTAGGTCAAAGTCGGACAAAGAGAGGTTGAGCAATTCAAGACAATCTACGTATGTACCTTCTTGATAACATCTTGCAGGTCTTGATCGTGAGAAGGACGGCGGTGCTACACGTGAACTGATTTCATGGGCGAAGATGGTATTTTGCAGTGGTAGTGACCTACTTGTGGTCGGAGAACCACAGACATCTTGTAGAGCGCAATTGACACGGATCTTACCGGCGCCTTAAAATATTTTTGTGTGAATAACACAGGTATGCGGCTGATCAAACACGAGGGGATGCGTACGCATATTTAGAACACGCACATATCTCCACATGCTAGAATTTAGAAAATATGTTGCATAGCCCAGCGCCTTGACTCAGCCACGAGGTTTGCCGAAAATCCAGACCCCAGCGATTTCATTCCGTCCGCTCAGCCACACAAAATTTGATGGGGTCTCAAAGAATCAGCCAAACCAAAAGTGGTAATGGTGGTACCATTACGCTTGATCGATTGTAACAGGTCGTTGCACGGTCAGAGCAATGATCGGGTGTTGAGGAGGAGTTGCGAGGTCACGGTCGCACAGGGGCGTCGTAGAAGCATGATGTGTCGATAACAACGAGTGTACATACAGTTTGTGATTGGCCAACTACACGACGTGTCTTTAAAACTTGTCTGAGGTGGATACCGCGCCCTTCCATTTACTCCACTCGTATGTAACTCTGTCATATACTGCACTCCAATCCTTGCAAGTGTGAATAGCGCCAACTCTGTCTGTGGTGAAGTTACGAGTGATGAAATCTCCTAATTCCAATGTTCTGTCCGCTTGACATAGACTGCATTGTCGAAGGTAGTTGAGACAATGCTGAGTGTGAGCTAGCCCTGCTGGATCCGAAGCCGACCGAGGGTCTCTTAACGACAGTTGGAATCGTCGCAAGCAATGCAGTTCGTGGAACACTGATAGATAGAACAGCCGACCGTCAGGACCGAGCCGCACCGAACCCTCTCCAGGAGGTGACGTAGATGACCACTCCGCAGCGGCTTCTGTACCCCCGGGGGAAAATCTGACACTTTCTTCCACTGCCATCTGCACGTAACCCGGGTCAAAGTCTGGTAATCGCGATGGAAAATCATCGTTGACATAGGCTGTAAGTGTCGTATTCGAAACCATGGTCAGTCATGTCTCTCAGTACACGCCATCAAAAAATGGGAAAGATGTACACACTATGATCGTCACGAGTTGGTATTTGGGTGAGATGCAACCAAGATGGTTGTTGGATGGTCGAAAGTAAGCCTTGGTGTGATAGAATGAAAAGTTGCACTAGGGTGTACGTGAACACCACAGAGGAAAGGGCGAAGAGACCTAAGAGCGTCGCAAACCCAATATTGTGAGAAATCATGCTGGTTGTAGGAAATTGCTAGGAATCAGCTCAGTGGATTCGAAATCAGACCAAATTTTCGTAACCTTTGACATATTAATATCGTTGGGGATGAGTGGTGATGCCAAGTCGTCGACTTCTGGGGCCATGATCATGGCAAGACCCGGGCCGCAAAACCGCCGCTGCAGTGCTTCATTTAATATTCAAGTCAAGCTCGAGCGTTACATCAGCTGTTGGCAACCGGGGAAGTTTCTCCGATCGGTAACATTATCTTTGTCAGGCCCATCAGCATCACGGCAAATGAACTTGGGATGCAAAGTGGCATCATGATGTTATAAGTAACAGTTGATGGTATCACACCCGCCAACACTCTCGCATCCGCAACTGTCGCCGCTAAATGTCTTCTGGAGAGATCACCCTCGAACGCTCGATCTTCGTTGGAATCATTTTCACCGCCATACTATATGGTAAGTTAAATAAAGTAGCCACTATTATACGTGTTCGTTATCATAAACCTTCTCCAGGAATTGATCTGACACTCTACTTCCATTCCTGTCGTTTGCTGCTCTGGAAACAACCTCGGATGAAAAGCAGAAAATTCTACATCATATACTCTTCTTTCTTGATGTTCTTTTTGACGATTTCGGTGGCGACCAATTGTGCGCTTGGCGATTTGATGTGGATAGATGATAGAGACATCCCGGGTGGCCCACCCGCTTACTACGCGAACAACATCTCAGCGTGGTACAACACTTTCGGGACTGCGGCTGACGTAACTGTAAATGCAATGGCAGACGGCTTGCTGGCAAGCGTCAAATTCTAGCTGGAAATACTAATAAAAACTGATTTCAACGTCAGTTATATAGGTGCTTCATGTTTTGGAGTGGTCACCGCTGGGTTGTTATCCTCCCTGCCTTGTTGTATGTATCATCTATCGGTAAGTCATCCCATGGACACGTTATCCTCACAACCTATAAATCTAAGCGACGATCAGCCATGGCTATCATGATGACGATTGAGAGTGCCATACCTGGCGCCGACATCTTTCAAGGATTGCCCACGACTTTCTCAATTCCGTGGTTGGCCTTGACCGTTAGCTTCAACATCGTGGTGACTTTGATGATTATAGGGCGACTGCTACTCACCTATTGGACGGTCCGTGAATCACTAAGTTCTGCTTTCACGAAGACATACATCGACATCTCTGCGGCCCTCGTGGAGTCCGCCCTGCCATTCTCTGCACTCGGCCTTGGTTATTTGATCTCCCAGGTCTTGAATAGCAATGTTGTGATTGCTTTTTCATTTGTCTGGGGAACGTTTGCGGTGCGCTTTGGTTGATTTATCATGCGCGAGCAGTTAGTGACGTTGATCTAGGCCCTCGCACCACAATTCATCATTTACAGAGTAGCCTTGGGCATAGCTTGGTCTAGGGATACGACGTTCACAACAGTCCCGGGGATGCAGTTTGAATCCAATCCTGAATTCAGCTCGGACAAGAGGGTGGGACTGTCATCTGGAGCGGGAGGCTCAACGCTCGCCGGGGCGTACTCCAACATGGACTTACAACTCTATAAGGAAGGGAAGATGTAGGAGATATGTCGGCATTAGGTGGCGCTTCCGGTGCCAATTCAAACTATGGATGTCGAGTGAATAAGGTCATAGTATTTGTTGTTAAAAATATGGTTAGGATCGGGGGGCGACGAAGACATATGTATTGATGGTCCCACTAGCCTCTCAGGATATCGAGCTGAAAATAGCGACTCTTGGATCGGCCTACATATCTCCGAATCATAGTACCAGTCATTCTTTGTGGGAATGGAAGCCATCAAAGGCAAAAGCGCTGCACTTCTCCCGCAGCGTTTCGTTGGCGGCGCCACTGTAGATGGCCGTAGTATTGGCGATGGTATGGTGGGATAAGCCGAATCACCATCTGCGGAGGAACAGCTTCCATGCCCGCAGGCACAAACGACACCAAGCTGTGTGGGGTTATCAGAACAAAGAAATGGAAAAGATCAATATCAATTCGGAAGCAGAACATGGATGCAGCACTGTTGATCCTCAATGCGCGTGAATTTCGTGACGTGTTTGATGCGGGCAATGTTGGCCCCCAGTTCCGTGCGGGCAAAACGTGCTCCAGTGACCGTCGCGTTGCAGC
Organism: Imleria badia; assembly: GCA_015039435.1. Lineage (NCBI taxonomy): Eukaryota > Fungi > Basidiomycota > Agaricomycetes > Boletales > Boletaceae > Imleria > Imleria badia. The sequence continues at coordinate 35,857 of MU130996.1, forward strand.
GGCGCTCAGAGAGTATCGTCTTCTGTGTCGAGAGTTTTGGTATAGGGCGGAATAGGGGGGCTTCGGAGGTTACATTGGCTCCTAAACAGAAGGGCAGTATGCGAGGGCACGAGAGAAAAGTCCACATCCCGACAGTACGAATTGAAGGCAAACTTAAGTTACAGTAATCCAAGAAGACGGTTCGCCAATACTTGCTTGCGTACAAACACAAAGATACTAAACACGAATCGGCGAGAATTATCTCCGCAGCCCTCGGAGTTAGAATCACAACTACCGTATTATGTTGGGCTCAAACTGCATGCCTAATACTGTAATACATATGACTCGGAGCCACCAAGCTCTTCTCGGCCCCGAAGGGGCCTACTCGTGTGGGAACAAGGTCGCAAGCTACGATGGATCTGGGACTGCAAGGCGTGCACATCCTCGTCACAGGTACCTCCATCGTCAATCTTGTCACTGGGCTGCAGGATGTACTCACCCTTGATAAGGTGCAAGTTGCGGTATCGGTCTGGAGACTGCCAAGCTCTACTGCTGTGAGTCCCTCTTTGTCTCCTCTACATCCCAATCTAAACCCACTATCGCCCACCTGGCGTTCCAGCACTCGGCGCCAAAGTCACCGCGCACTACAACAGTCAACGAGACCCGCTCCTCCCTCTCTTACAGACATACCCCACCCTCCACATCGTCCAAGCTGATCTCGCCGACGAAACCGCCGTCGTCGACCTCTTTGCTGCCCTCTCCCGCAGCGACACCGGCCCAGTCCAGGTGCTCGTCGTCAACCACGCGATCGCAGACCCGCAGCCCGTACTGATTGCAGACATGACCCTCGCGCGCTGGAACCGCACTCTCACGACGAACCTCACGTCGGCCTTTCTCGTGTGTCGAGAGTACCTCAAGGATCTGAAGCAAGCGTCGTCTGAGGCAAAGGACAAGGCAGCGATCGTGCTCGTCGGAAGCACCGCTGGCAAGTACGGCGAAGCGGGAAACGGCGACTACGCGGTGACCAAGAGTGGTACGAGCGATTCTAATGTGATTCCGATCGTGCTCACCGTGTTCGTGTGGCATTGGGACCGGATTGTCTGATCGGTGCTGTGGGTTGATGCAGGGATAATGTACGGGCTGACGATGACGCTGAAGAATGAGATCGTCAAAATTGCGCCGCGCGGGAGAGTCAACTGCATCGCGCCGGGTTGGGTATATACACCCATGGCTGAAGTCTCCCTCGCAAATCCTGACATCCGGTACAGTGCTCTGGCAACGTGAGCGACATACAACCACATCTGCGTCGGTATTGCGAGGACTAACGTAGTGACAGGACGCCTCTGAAGAAAATCGCAGTGCCCATGGAGGTCGCAACCCAGATCGTGGTCCAATCTTCATCGGTGGTCTCTGGTCATGTCACGGGCCAAGTATTAATGGTCGAGGGCGGAATGGAAGGAAGGCTTCTCAATAAACCAGAAGACATTTAACCTATGTTACATAACTCTTGAGCAAACTTTGACAAGATAGGTGAAACCGCGTACTCGCATAAGTAATACATCCTAAGTGCTCGTAAAGCTGATCTTAACCCCTCCAGATCAAGTTCTTGTCAGCCAGATACCCATCGGAAGTAAACTCGACGCCTTCCATCGCGAGAATTTCAATCTTCCTCTGACACATTTGTCCGGATGCAGCATCCTTCCGCGACGACAATGTGCCCCATTCGCCAAAGAAACCGCCAATATAGAGATTTGATGCAATGACCCTGTGACAGGGTACGAACGGCGCAAATGGGTTACGCCGCAGCGCAGAGCCAACTAGTGCGCAAGCAAATATGAGTTAGGACGCATATATATGCGCGGAAACGAACGCCAAAACGAAGCGCGAGTCCGGATACACGCGGTCGGGGGAACGCACCTGAGCGAGGAGAACCCTTGCCAAGGGCCTTGCAGAGGGCTCCATAGGTCGTGACACGCCCGCAGGGAATCGTTCGTGCAAAATCGTAGACGTCCCATTGGTGCTCTGTTATTTTCTGCTCCGGCCCGAGTTGATGGTAGAGGCGCGTCAGTGGTAAGGGCATGCTAAACGTAACAGAATAGAGTTGAACTTGCCTTTCCGTCCCGAGTCTGGAACGCAGCACGGGCTGGTCCGTCCAATGGGTACTCCACCGCGCCTAACAATGCAAGGATAGTGTTATACATGATCGTACATAACGAGATGCTAGTAGTAGGACGTACAGAGTGATAGATCGCGTGACAACTTGTCGTCGACAGGGGTAGCTACATTACCTCTCTCGGCCCCGACGCGTTTGTCTCTCGTCGTTGCCACAACTCGTCTCGATGAGTGTGCTTTCGCTTTGATTGGTGGCATTGTACGAGACAACAACGGTGAATATCAGACTCCATAAAGTCTCGGTGTAATTTTGCCTGTTTACAGCACGTGATCGTGGCGGGACAAATTGCCGCTTGCTCGGAACACGCACCTGCTGCGAAAAGAATTGGACCACATCAATTCCACTGAAGAATCCTGGGACACTGCAGTTTTTTCAACGCATGAATGGCTTGAAAGATCCGTCCAAGGACCAACATGCAGCTTCGCTCTCTGAATCAAGTTCAACTTTACCTGGCATGTCGACCTCATGGAACCCTCGTACCGCCACTCTTTTCTTCGTAACAACACTCCTGCCCACGCAGTCGAGTTTCTGTTTCTCCGACATGGAAGTGATACCCCTTGCAGCTGGTCGTCACCTCTCCTCCATTCCTCATTCGACGACTCATCGCATCTTACAAGGCAACACAGACATTCACGAACATGCCCGAAGGAGGGGTATGGCCCTATCTGCCAATGTTTTGCTGCTCTTCTTTCGAGGTAGCACCTTGCGTCTTCACATCTGACTTCAGACAACGGTGACCGCTATTCGCAACTTACCTCCACGCTCTTGGGTTTACTTCTTCGCTCGTTTGTCTCGGACTGCCGAATGGTACCACTGAGTACGGGCCTGGTCATCATCATAAATACAAGTCGTCATAGCTGCGTTGGCCTCGTCGATTCCATCCATAGTAGCTGTCTTCTTGGTTTCATACTTTCTGGTTGTGCTGCGTGACAGTCACCTTTGTTGCATTTGGTCAACCGGAAACTGTACCTCGGAGACGGCACTGAACTGGCGAACATCGTCTCGCGCATCTCAGACTTTTAAAGAAGGCAAGTGACTTCAATTTGTCTCAGACGTCTTCTAAACCCGAAATTCCCGTCATAGTCGGCATTTTCTCTTCGTGGAGGAACTTGAAAGCTTGACAATCGAGAGCATCATGAGATGCGACATGAAATATTCCAAGTTTGCCTCCCTCTCTGCTTGTCATGCGTCCATTGAGAAATGTCCGGACGAGGCTTCTTTAGCGATGCACTTTACTGTGTTCCATTCACGTCGCGTCCATGTCCTACGCTGCTCTGACGAGTGATCTGGGCGCCGATTCAAATCCCTCTGCTTCCTCGGCGGATCCTCCAAAAGATCACGGGTGTTCAATTTCTCACCGTCCACCCCATCCATAACGTCCACAACAACCAGCGTCACAAAAGTAATGGACTCGGAGAATAACAGGATGGCTGAAGGTTCGTGTTTGGTGGCCATCAAGCCTGTGAGCGTGCTGGCTGAGCCCACTCTGAAACCCATAAGGAGAGCGTGGCAAACGCCCTACGTGGGCGACTTCCATCGACGTCTTCTAACCGGTATCCATGAGAGGATGCAAGTCAACACACCGTTCCGAATCTGTGAAGTCATCCAAAGTTCCGGTACTGGAAAATCGCGAGTGGCCCATGAGCTGGCCAGCCTGGTCTTCACTATCCCTATTAACCTCCAGGACATAACGGGACCGCGTACGTCTTTGTCGCACAATATCACATAGCCCTGATTTTACTGACATGAGTTTAGTTCCGACGTACCCCCACCAGATCAACCATTGCGTCGCATTTTGGTGGACGAATGGCCAAATGATGTGAATGCATGTTTTTGGCAATATATCTTCTACCGGCTCTTTTCCACCCTAGCCAAGGAACTCGACAGCCTGGCCTCCGCCACGGTTACGGACCCAAAACAATCCCAGGTCGAGTTTTCTCGTATGTGGCGAGAGCATTTGAACAACCAGGAAAACCGAGGCCGCATATATGATGAGGTGGCCATCATGTCTTCCGTACGTTGATCTTTGTGATTTAACCGAGATCAAGATATGTAACGGATTTTCCCTCCAGTTTTTTCTCATGCCCTTTCAAGTGATTGAAACCCAGGCTCTTTCGAGCCTCCGAACGCTACTCGAAAAATTAAACCGCATCTGCGTCATTGACACCACCCAAAAGGTCAGGATTGTGCTATACATTGACGAAGCTCAGGAACTCGCCGTGCCATTTGGACCGGACAACAATCCGGATGGTTACACGCGAATCGACACTCTGCGCTCAGTCTTTGAAACATTTCGTGAAGAACCCTTGTTTTGCCTCATCATTGTGAGGCAGTTATTGTTGCGTCGCCCCGGCCGACCGTAGGACCTTGTGCTAGTGTTGGCGGAGGAGAGTCAGGGTGAGGGTCAAAGCCGAAAGAGTTGGAGGAATAGACGGAGCCGATGTCCGTGCGCCTGTCTCCCAGCACCACCATCCTTGACTGTTGCCGTGATAGCAGTCTGCCCATCCTGGTTTCTCTGTTTCATTTCTGCAAGTTTTCTCCCACGTACGATCCTTCTTGTTCAAGCTTTTACGGACCTACTTCGACGATCGTCGCTCCCCTGCCATCATTCTCTTCCACGCTTCTTGTGGGCTTCACACCAAGTCTTGTGTACGTTAATGGTCCTGCAGTCTTCTAGTTTGTACGATTGTATGCCTGGATCGTTGTCTCGCCGCTGAAAGGTTTTGGTCTCCGAGGTTTCCGAACGTCTGGTTCGAAGCTAGCGTATAAAAGGCTTTCCCAACTCATCAGCATACCTTTCTCGCTTTTCATCATGTTTCGTGCACTCCGCATCTTGACCGCCAGCTTGCTGCTGTCTCACTCGGCAAGTGTTCTCGTCGTCGCTGTTTTCAATCCGGGCGAGTACAGTATAAACGCTGTTACATGCCCTGCCATCGACAAGGTCCTCAACCAGACCGTAGACATCACCATCGGTGAGTACATCGCTGCCTATATGCGCACCACAAGCTGGATCTCATCGCGTAGAGTATATCGATGTCAACCCTTCTGCGAAAACGACCATTTTGATGGTCCATGGCTGGCCGAGTCTGTGGAGCAGTTGGGGCCGGCAAATCGAATACTTCAAGGCATTTCGTATCTTCCTACGCAAAATCGATCGCTAAATTTGTTTCAGAACGATTATCGTCTGGTGGCCATTGACGTCCGCGGATTTGGAGGGTCCTCTCACCCCTCCGACATCCAATTGTCGAGCACCATGGCGGACATTACGGGAGATTTGACGTGCGTTCTCGAGCACGCCGAGGTGCCGTCTGCGATTTGCCTGGGGTACGCCTTGCCGTCTGTTCGCCAACTACTCTGACTCGTCGTGACAAAAGTCACGATTGGGGTTCGGTCGCGTGCCACGAGGCTGCCAGGAGACGTCCTGACGTGTTCTCCGCCGTGATCGGTGTGACAATTCCAGTGAGTCAGATGTACCACCCCGTCCATGTTCTCATTTCTACAAGTACCTTGCCTCCTCGAACGACTTTGAACCTATCGAGTCGATCTCAGCGGTGATACCCACGCTTTCCTACCAAGTATTTTTCGCACGAAACACGTCCGAAGCC
>MU130997.1:0-36655 GCA_015039435.1 Imleria badia
CACGAATCACTGCACCCAATGGCACCCAGCCATACGCAGTACGCTCCGGCGCCCACTGATCCTCTCATAGTACGCCACTGGAGCCTTCTCCTTCTGTGGGGGGCTGAGCTCTGCTGCATGCGTCACAGGCTCCTCCTTCTCGGGAACGCAGCTCGCTCGCCCTCACAGTGCTTCGGGCCGAAAAGCCCTCTGGGCTTTTGCCCAAACCATTAAACATCCTCACTCCTGTGGGGTACATGCCTACCAGTATGTAGTATGTACACTACCTGCTCCTCCCTGCGAGCCACCGTTGCAATCGAACTGCACGGATAATTACTTTCGTTTCTAAGGTTGCGCCACTGGCAATTTACCCACGTTCAAGTTGTGGTCGCCAGACAGGAGTTGAACTGGCAGTGTCCCAGTTTTGCGTTAGTCGCGAGGTGCTCTCACACAGTGCCCTCAGGCCCCCTCCGACTCGTGCATGGTATTCTCGATTCATGCATGGTATGGTGATTATAGAAACGATATCTCTACAAATTAATGTTATCCTTGCAGGCGGAGGCAAACAGAAAGAACAACAAAAAGAACAAGGAGCTTGAGCATGAGGTAACAAACAAAACACATTGTGCATGACAGACATGGTATCCATGGTATCCATGGTATTCCAGGAATGGGGGATATAACGACAAACTCAGTGGGAATATGAAGGGGGTCCTGTCATTCACTCAGCAATGACATTATCAACGCCAAAGAAACCCAACGAACCAGGAGAGCGCGAGTTCTGCAATGCAGACTGCAACACCTGTCGCTCATCGGACGTCAATGAGTCTACTAGTCGGACGAGGCCATCGATGGACGCCTTGCGATCTTGCTGGGCAACTTCGAGGAAACGCTGCAAGAGGTGGTCCGTCCTCAACCTGACCAGCGTAGATGTTAAGTCTAGCTCTTCCAACGCGTTTGCAAGAGCACAGTTGTCGGAACGATCGACAGTGGAGACGAGTGAATCCAATAATTTCTCCAGAAGCTCCGGAGCTGCTTCTGGATTGCTATCAGCCAACTGAACAAGTGCCTCAGAGCGGGCAAGGCGTGCGCGAAGGGCCCAGTAGAAGAAGCGGCGAGCCTCCTTCCATACTGCAGGTTTAGCGCAGCCCTTGGCTTCCATACGACCAGTCCGACTGAGAACGCACGTGAGCATGGACTCTACAAACGAAAAGAACAGGCACTTACTCGTGAAGATCAGCGTACAACAACGCAATTTGCTTGTAAGTAGGTTGCAAGAAGCTCTCCCTATCGGTCAGCGCATTCGAAGCTGCTGCCTTCTCCTCCTCGGATTTGCTAGGATCTTTGCTGGCGGTCTTTAGAGTTGCGTACGTAGAGTCAAGGCGCTCCATGAGCAAAAGGATCTTGTCTCGGCGCATCTTGATCTCCACGACACCCTCCGGCTCCAACACACCAGCACGTGCATCAACGTCAGCGTACATCTCCATCTTGGAAGAGTTGATCGAGGGGTCGAGGACGACCCAAGCACCGCCACGAAGTTCGCCGTTTGGTACAATGTAGACGAAGACGGGCTGTTTGTAGCTGGACAAGCCATCGACGATCTTCGAGCCCTGTTTCAAAACTTCGTCGAACATGTCCTGCTGACCACCGGAGAAACCACGCCAGTTGGCAAAGATGATGAGCGGGAGGCCTTCTCGGTTGAAGTCGAAGATGGCCTGCGCCGTCTTGTACGCCGAGTTAGGGTACCAAACTTGTCCAGCCTCCATGACCTTCTGTTCGAATGATGCGGGATTAGCGGGGTCCGCAGGAATAACACGTTCAATGGTGCGAGTCTCGACAGCGATGACACCCGTAGGAATGCCGCCTAACCGCGCACGACCAACGACAACAGTCTGCGCCCATCCTGAGAGCGTTTCTTGGAAAGACCCTTTGTCGAAGAAGCCTGGCAACCACTTTGACGTCTGTTCATCAACCTTGCCCTCAATGAACCAACGTGGATCATAGGGACCCTTGGGTGGAACATAGGCAATCTCGCGATCCCAGGCATCCGATGTTTCGCGGATGGGCAGTGCATCGCCTTTGACCTCGGGGATGTACGACAACCACTGCAGGATGTGGGAAACCCCCTCTAGGTCGCTGGCTGCAATCAGGTGTGAGACACCATTCTTGTGCATGATCTGAGTACCACCGAGCTGCAGGTTGGAGGTATAGACTTCGCGACCAAGCACCTTGTTGAGTGCGGGTGCTCCGGTCAGGATGATGGGCTGCCCCTCGACTTGGACAGCACGTTCACCCAAGCGGACAAGGTATGCACCAATGCCGACAGAGCGAGCAGACACTAAAGTAATGGTGAAAATATCGTCGTAGGCGCGTGAGGTTTCTCCCGCAATAAGACCGGATCCCTTCAACGATTCGACGCCGAGGCCATCTTGAAGCCCAATGATGTCTGTGATCTTGTAACGAACCTCCCCGTTCACCTCGATCTCCGCTGTACGAATGGCAGCGGCGGCCTTTTCTTGCACCTTGAGATAGTTCTCCCGAGTCAAGTAGAGGTATTCGAAACCTTTCTCTGGGTGAGCTTTATCGTTCCAAGCGCAAGAAAAGAGGTGCATGACTTCCTCCGCCAGACCGATACGAGCACCAGAGTTAGCGGAGAGGTAGATGCGGGGAAGGCCGTGGGCGCGTGCATACTTCGTGACTAGGTAGAAGAACTGATCCTCAATGGGACCGAAAGAACCAATCTTGTAGGTGATGTCGTTTGCGACTACAACAACCTTGCGACCATCAGGGAATTCAGGCGTTCTAAGTGTGAACACCCAAGCAACCATCCCAAACGTGTTGTTTCCTGGGGCACGATCCACTTCTGCGAGTTGATCATGTTCGTCGAGCACGAGCTCCTTCGCTTCAAGTAACTTCTTCGGAAGAATAAGCGATGAGTCGAAAGTTCGAGCTTTGATCCAGACATTGTGGAGAGCTTTCGAGAACAACTCGGGGAAGTCATAGACGTAAGTGGTACCAATAAGGTGAGCTTGGTAACGCTTGGGCTGTAAGGACTCTTTGGTCGGGTAGGGCTGGTTGACTGGCTGAAGATGAAGAGGTCCCTTCTCTCCGATGGACTTGAGGATCGTTGTACCCTTGTCAGTGGCAATTTCCTGGTACCCATGGAAGTTGACGACGAATCCGGATACGTTCTCAATGATGCACCGGATGGGAGTGACATTGCCTTCCTGGTCCTCGAGAGCAATACGGATCTCTGAGCCAGTGACATGCAAACGCCAGAGTCGCTTGCCGTGGCGCTCGATGAATCCCGAAATAGCTTCGAGCACATCTTCATAAGAAACCTGAAGATTGTAGACGAAGTTCATGAAGATATGGTTAACATCGGCATTGCGGTATTGCGCGCTGACGACCTCGAGCGCATCCAGGATACTCGTCACGAGCCGGTCCGTCTCGGAGATGAGGTACTGTTTCGTGCTCATAGTGCCGCGCAAACGGCCAGGACGAACCAAAGCACGGACGAAGAATCGATTGTCGAGCTGGTTCTCCCGGGCAACGGCATGGTACACGTGGATCTGCTTAGCCTCCACGAAGACTGGTCTGAGCTTGTAGTTGGAGAGACGACTGAGCTCGAGCTGGAAGGCTAATGCAGGTTCGATGTTACGAATAGCCTGTTCTTCGGTCCAGTCACCGTTGGTACCCCTTAAAGTGAAGTACATCGGGTACTGTCCACGCTTGCAGATAAAGATGGATACACGACGGACGCCACGCTTCACCAAACTTGCGTTATGCTCTTTGACGAACTTGAGGGCCTGGTCGGCCCATGCTTCTTCAGATACGTCATCCGCTTTGCCGAAGATGCGAAGAGCTAGGTTCATGACATTTGGCGGGTCCGCACTGCCATAACGTTGGCGGAACTCGTCGGGATCGAACACGGGGAGGAGAGCAGCAACGTTCTCGAATCCTTTCTCAAGGGCAGCCAAGTCAGAGAATGAGGCGATGACACCAGTACGAATGGGCTGCGATTGGTTGCGGCTGATCAAATAGGAGAGGTCGCTGACGGATCCTTGACGTTTCGGCTCACTTTAACTAGGGTCAGATACCTTTTCCCCCAGGAATGTGAGCTGTACTTACGGAGGAGGAGTACTGAGGCTAGGTGTAGCGGGAGGTGAATGTGAACGCCCAAGGTTGAATCGCCAGGTGAGGGCACTTGGAAGCTCGCCGTCATCGGGGCCATCACCTTCCTCGTAGTCAATCGACAGCAGCGAGTACGCGCGGTAGGCGCGGCGGACATAAACCTCGAATGCAGCTGCGGAATAAAGTCAGATCAAGATGATCAACCAGTAAAATGAACTGACCAAGAGTGACGAAAGGGTCCGCATGCGAGAAAAATGATGGAAGAACATCATAGACAGTGTACCGCGAATCGCTGAGCTCGCGCAAGATCTCGGCGGAAGGAGTTCTATAGTACGTCAACCAGGTGGAGCACCAACGCAAAGAACTACGCACCTATTCGTCGCATCCTGTTCACCATACACGCTAGAATTCACGGATGCTTTGAGGATTGCTTCCATCTGGACTAGACGCTCCTCGTAAGAGGGCATCTGCCCGAGGATAAGCACCTCACGAGCTTTCAAGGAGACGGCAGTTGATGACCTAGAACTCTCTTGATAATCATATGAAGGATGAAACGGAAGGAGACAAACTTCGACTCGAGCCCAGCAAGATCGCTGAGAACCTGGTAAAGCCGGCTCTCCGCACCGGAAACGGGAAGACCACTTGATTTGATATAGTCCAGTATCGAGAGCACAAGTTTCGACTTGCTTTGAGCCTTGGTGTGGCTGAGCACAAGAGCAACCGCCTTGTCGAGGTCATCTTTGTTTTGTTCTCTCAAGCTCAGGATTCGAGCTTCGATGCTTCCTCCGAACAGCTTCTCTGTGGACTCGTAAGCGAAAAGGAGGCTGGCGATGGTGTGCACTTCGTGACCCTTCAGGCCACCCATAAATTTCTCGAGGGCGTCAAATAATGGAGCAAGCTGTGTGCGGAACATCGATCGATCCTGAGGAAGAATAGAGTCCTGGAGGTAGTGCTCGAGGACTTTCTTGATACGGACGGCGGGGAACTCGTGTGCGTCACCCCTGGACTTGGCACTGTCAATAGCCGACCGAATGCCCTCTTCGAGTTTCGATGGCATACGGCCAGACAAGCTGGACAAGATAGCGCTGACTTCCGAGTAGGGTAGTTCGGGGTCATGAAGGACTTCGATGAGATCCTTGAAAGTTGAGGCCATGATCGCTTGGTTGTCGTAACCCTCGAGGATATCATTCAGTGTCCCCTCGCAACGCACGAAACGCTGATATGTCCGGTTTCCGATAACGCCAGGGGGACCCATTGAGGGAAGTAGACCGTCGAACGGCTTGGCGTGCTTGACTCGTGCCGGATCGTCAAGTGTCAAGATACCAAGGATGTCGCCTGGCTCAAGACTGACACCGGGCTGCTTGACAAATTGGACGATACCGTCTTCAGCAGCGACAAGAGGCATGTACATTTTCATGACCTAGGCAAGGTAAGCAACCACACCACTTGATTCGGAGGATCAGGCTCACTTCGATCTCGGCGTATTGCTCGCCAGCATTGATGTGGTCACCACTGTCGACCAATAACCGGATGAGCTTGCCAGGACTTGGACTCCTTAGTTGTGTAGGGTCATTTTCTTGCTCGATCAAACACGTCTTGGAGTCAACCATGAGACGCAGGGCTCCGACCTCTTCTCGCCAGTACACCGAATGACTGCGACCATCAAGGAGGATGAGAAGGCCACCGTCAGCAAGAGGGCGCGCCCCGACCATTGTCCGTCCACCATTCAGGAAGAGCGTCCACGTGTGCTTGGAGGATCGGGTACACGTAAAGTTGTACTTGATGTTCTCATAAATGAAGTCGACGCTGAACACGGTCTTTAGCAGATCACGAGCGGGGACCTGGCCTTTGTCCAGAACACGCTTGTACTCGCCAAGGCATGCCTCTGTCGCAAGGTGGGCTTTGGTAACGGCACCGCAGACGACCGCGAGGGTAGCATCTGGACGCTCTGCGGTGAGCTTGTTGCTGATCAGAGAATCCAGCCAGCCGGTAGTGAAGGTATTGTCGATGAACGCTTCGAGCTCGAGAAGTTTAATGAGGTATTCGACGGTCGTTCTGAAGTCACCGCGGATGCTCAACTCCTTCAACGCGACGATCATGTTCTTCCTACTCTCATTGCGGTCTTCACCGTATGCGAAGATGTGGCCGAACTGGGAATCAGCGAATTCATGGAGACCACCTGCAGAACTGACGGAGAAGTAACCCCAGACGTTCGTACTGGAGCGGAAATTGAGCTCTTGAAGTGAACCGGAGGACGGCTTGAAGCCAGCATCCGGGTTCTCGGCGGTGATACGAACTGCAACAACATGTCCCTTGGGTCGAGGTTTACGCTGAAGCTGGTTGGACCCAGGCTTCACCATCTCGAAGTCGATCTCGGATGAAGCATTGGGAGCGACACCGTACAACGTGCGAATGTGCCGAATACGATGTAGAGGAATACCCATGGCGATCTGCAACTGTGCAGCAGGGAGATTGACACCCGTGACCATTTCGGTAGTTGGATGCTCGACCTGGAGTCGGGGGTTAAGTTCAAGGAAATAGAACACGTCCTCGGAGTGACTGTAGAGATCTTATAGAGATACTGATTAACGGACCCCGAAATATGACAAGAGTAAAACATACATTCAACAGTCCCGGCGCTGACATACCCCACAAGTTTGGCGAGACGCACAGCGGCGCGCTCCATCTGCTCAAAGGTATCTTCTTTCGCGATCGTCACTGGTGCTTCCTCAATGATCTTCTGATGACGACGCTGAACGGAACAATCACGTCCGAACAAAGAAATCGCATTCCCATACTGATCAGCGAGAAGTTGGACCTCTAGGTGGCGTGCCTGGCCCGCGAGCTTCATGATAAAAATAGGTGATCCTGCAACGGGATGAATATAGGCGGGGTAAATCTGTTTCGTGTCCTTACCTGGAATCTCTCCAGCGACCGCATGATATGCGTTCTTGAATGCGTCGGGTTGTTCGACCTTCCGGATACCCTTTCCACCTCCACCTTCGCTGGCCTTGATCATGACTGGCCAACCGATCTGTTCAGCCTTGGCCAATCCTTCCTCCACGCTCGTCACACAGGCAGCTTGATACACATCATTAGCAACAGTCACGAAGCCCTGTTCCGATAAGATTGTGTCCGAGATTCCTGAGCCAGACCATGCCATGGTAGGCACCTCGGCGCTCTGTGCGACGATAGTACTCGAGATCTTGTCACCCAAGCTTCTCATAGCACTTCCAGGGGGACCAATAAACACGATCCGGTTTTTGCAGGCGGCAAGACTCTCGGGCAGCCTCGGGTTTTCAGATGCGTGACCCCAGCCTGCCCAGACGGCATGCACTCCAGCACGTTCGGCCACATCAACAATGAGATCCACGTTGGCATAGTTGTTGTTATTGGAACCACCTGGAACCTCGATGTATTGATCTGCCATGCGGATGTACTCGGCGTTGACTTTCAGATCCTCGGGCGTGGCCATGACAGTGAACTCGACGGCCCTATCTGTTCCAAAAGTTTCGTAGCTCCATTGACGAATGGAGCGGATTTCCTTGACGGCAGCGATGCCTTTAGAGAGAGTTGAGTATATGCGTGTCATGATCGATGAGGCAGACAATACCGTTGTTTGCAATAAGGACCTGGGAATGGACAGAAAAGAAATCAGTACTTGGCGCAACAGAGTCGAAGAAAAGCGTGCCACTCCCTCGACGACACCATTGATCGATCAAGAGGTGACTATATGCGCGACGCCTACCTTTGTGATGACTGTATGACCTCCATGGAGCTGAACAAAGTCTTTTACGCGGCCAGCTGGCGCCTTGTCCAGCGAATTTCCGCCTATCCGTGAAGTGCATTAGATGTATGACGCGTCCCTTCAGCCCCTGCCGGTGTACATACCAATGAAATGCGCAACTTTTGAGTGATCGTAAGACGGCATGCTTCACGAACGATGTGGAACTCGTTTCGTTTATGGGGAGCTCACTGGCAGCGACGACTGACAGAGACGGGAAGGGGGAGATGATGATGGTGAGAGGAAAGGCGATGAATGGGCGTTATGATGTTGGAGGCTATTTTCTCTAACCCCGTTCCCCAAAAGTAGACACTGGGGTTACGTAAATTGGCCGGCACGTCACTACCCCAGGAGTCAGATTTGTGCATACATGGAACAGTCCCTCGCCACCATGACGCACGAGTTGGTGCATCGTGTTGGCCACGAAGATCGATAGTCTTGCATCGATATCATTTGAGCGAATAGAAGCATCACACATGGTGCCAATAACTCCGTGTACAGGGAGGCACATCGAGCGCTCACACTAGCACAGCCGGCACTCTGCGGTCCAATCACGTCAAACACTGGCTCCAGGGGAACAAGACTGTACAGCCTCTCGACACAGATATGTAGGATGATCTTGCCACCATCAATTGATGTCATGCAGACCATCAGAGCGGCGAGCGCCCAGTACCTTACACCCCTGACAGTCTACCTTGACGAAGGCCGGGCCCAATCAACAATAGTAGATGGACACTCTCAATATTCCAGCAAGTCCGTTTGATCAGCATTGAGAATAAGCCTCGTGAAGAAGCGAATCTGCTCCAAGAACCCTTCCGCTCGAATTGCTGAATGAATTTCGATGCAAATGAGTCGTCGAGTCGTCGAGTCCAAGACAAGCAGTTACACTGACCTTCATTGATGGTGTGTATCCCATTATAAGCGTCAGCAACACCTCGATGGTGATATCGGAAGATGTGTTTTGTGAGGTTCCAGTAATGTTTCGTGTCTGGGCATGCCTCAACGTCGTCATCTCCGTTGCAACGTCTTCCGCTCACCTGTATTGCCTACAACATGACCCATCAGTATAATGATGCCGCACAGATACATAAAACTCACCAGTGGAGACTCCCGGCGAGACAATGGCGGACGTCGGAAGTCCATCTGTGCGGAGATGGGTTTGGAATGTCGATCGAATGGTCCCTGACAAGAGCTCATAAGGCCCACTTCCCATCGTTGGCGTCACCGGGGCTGGCACAAGAGAATGGTTAAAAGCAACAGAGAGGTGTATAGTCCCCCATGAAGGACCCTGCGATCCTACTGGTTTTCCAAAGGCCACGACAGTCATGTTGTGTTTCGTAGCAACAGGGAGCGTAATGTCGATAGTACGATCCTTCAGTTCAGCAGGCGAACTGTGATCAACAATGCGGTAGTTTGCGACAGCCCATACAGCCTCGGGAAGCGCATTCACTTTCACACCTCCACCGATGAGATCTAGCACAAGAAATCAGGAAACCCACAAAACATGTTCAGCGACGCTCACCGATTGCCTGAGTCGTTCCGGACATGGCGTAGAACATGGGATCAAAGTCAATGAGGCGATCCCCAAGCTCCCGCAACTTTTTATCGCTGGTCTGCGACTGCCGCACAAGCTTTCTCAATGACCCTGGGAAGCCTGTATCGTATCTTGCGCGACATTCCAAACCTTGGTAGTATGTCCTTCCCCGAATCAACTCAGGCTCATGTGGATGAGCTTCTAGCTCGGTGATCAGGTCAGCCAGGATGCCAATTCCCTGTGATCCCATATCCATGAATAGAAGGTAAAGAGGACGCGTGGTCTCTTACAGTATGCTTCGGGGGCCTGCTGGAATGGCCACCAGGAGTCAACACATCCATACGAATATCCAAGTATCCTTTCTCAGCAACCGCCGGCGTGGCAAATACTGTCCCGTTCAGGTCATCGTATCCTCCTGTCGTCCACGTATGACTCAGTGTGAGCGCGTGGTCAGGCTGTGGTGGAGGTGATGTGAAACGTACCTCCTTCATCGACAATCATGGCAAACGAATCGGGGCCATGTGTTTCGAGAAGATATTTCCCGATCGCACCTGCGCCCTACAACAAGTTGAGCACTGGCACGAAAACAACCCGGAAGGAGGCACGACTGACTGTGTAACCACCACGTTCCTCATCAATACCAAAGGCTAAGAGGACCGTGCGAGACGGTACGAATCCACGCTCTAGTAGTGTTTCGACGGCAGTCCTTGAACGTAATCACCAAGTCATCACCGAACAAACAGTCTCGCAACCCAAACTCACAAACTTCCGGTGACACCTGGTTTATCATCACAACTCCCCCTGCCCCAGATCCATTCTCCGTCGTAATAGCCAGAATACGGAGGGTGGATCCAGTCGTCGCAAGTCGCCGGGTTGACCGGGACGACGTCCATGTGAGCAGCAAGTAATAAGGGCTTGACGTTTTCAGTTCCCTTCCACTCATACACCAAAGCATAGGTGTTCACTTTGGTGCGTTTTAGGTTCGCATGACTGAAAGATAACCTGTCAAGTGTACAGAGTTGATATCGTGTTATACTCACACCATAGGGAAACGTGACTCGAGATATTCATGGAACTTGGCCTCGATTTCCCACCGAGGGTCTTCGGACGGGAGTCCGAGGTCGTCATAACACTCCGTGCTAGCATGGACACGCTGGGGATCAACACTACGACAAGGAGGGAGAAAGGGAAAAGGCTCACGGAATACGGACAGCGCCGCCCAACGACTCGTACGCTTTGAGCTTGAACTCACTTGAACCATACTCTTCGTCGAGGCTTTTCAACAACGCTTCGTGTCCCGCAGGAGTGAGAGGCTCAACCTGAGGACAGAGATCGTCAAAGCCAATGACGCGTTCACTTTCCCATCCGTGAAGTAGATCAGGGAGAGGCCAGAAACGTTGCACCAGGAGGAAAAGGCTCAAGAGACCCGCGATTCTGAGCAATCTGCGGCACGTCGCAATTGTCTGCGAAGACTTGGGTGGAATCCCCTGGTCAAGATCACCTCGTTCGCAATCAACCTTGTCCGCCGATACTGTGAAATCGTCGTGTGACGGAGCCTTGGAGTCGCTCAAGGGTGTTTGACAGTCCGCCTGACTAGTAGTTCTAGTAGGCGCAGCCATTCGCCGGAATAGAGCACAGAGCTTCCTATCGGTAGAATGCATCAGGACGAGGCAAAAGACAAACACGTACGGTCCGGGAACGAGAATCCTCGGGACATGCTCGGTTCAAGAACGCTGCGGCTGTGCTGATCTACTGGCACGTGCGCGGCTCGGCGTCGTCGGACCGTTAAACCAGACGACGCCGCCCGCATTGCCAACGGAAGAGACCGTTAGAACTCCCAACTCGGAATCTGGCATCGACATTATGCCAGCGGTACCAGTAGTAAGTGCTATCGCCTCTGAGTCGAATGATTACAGAGTACTAACTCTCATTATTCCCGCTACGGTAGTAGTGGGTTCTGTCGTCCCCCCCCCCCCCTTGGCCATTTGGCGGGTAAACGCAGGTTGCTACCCAAACTATTTGTGTATGTTTTCCTGTTGCTATTTGTGCATGCTTGCTCTGTTGTTCTCGCCTTTTGTCGTCTAACTGTCTCAGATATTGTTTGCGATCTCCCTCTCTTCCTGATTGTTTAGCTTTCCGTCGCCCCAGGTGAGTGTCGTATCCGCTCGCCGCGGTGTGATCTCATATGTTTTTAGTCTTGTTGTGTTTTCCGTCGTCTCGTACATGCTCTTTCCTTGGTGCTGTCATGCATCGTTCTCAGGCGTCGATAGGCGCGGATTCTCTCACAGATGTTCGTTCTTCATCTGACGTGGCCGTAGGTCCGTCGAGGGTTGCCACGCATGCTTCTCGGTGTGATGACGTCGATGATGGTGTCGGTTCTGATGCTGATCGACGTCTGCTCGCAGACCTCCGGTGTGTCGCAAACTGTGGTCTGTCGTCATGTACTCTTGTTTGAGGGTGATGCTGTGATGTTGCGTCAATTATGTGCTGAGCATGGGATGGATCCCCAGTCCTCTGATGATGTCCGTCGTTGTTTCCATTGGTTAGTCAAGCATTTGTTTTCCGGCGATTGCGCAGCGGCGCTTGACATGTTGACATGGATGATGCTCTCTTAAAATCGGATCTACGTCCTGCTTGTTTATTTCTCTCCACCGACAAGTATTCTCCCCCTCTCATTACAACTTACTTGATACAATCTGTGTTGTCATGCATTTCATTTTATTCAACTGATATGTTGTCAGAGATTGTTATTGTCTTCTTGCCTGATTGTGTGGATGGCTCTGAGGATTGAAGGATTCTTGTGACTCGTTTGTGCAGTATGCAATCGACCATCGGAACTGAGCCAGTTGCTGATGATCAGCTTCTGTCATCCGTATGCAAGATAATATTTCACACTGCGGCTTATGCTTTGCCTGAAAGAGAATCCCGTAGCGGGTGTTGCCACGGATGTGGCCTTTCGTAGGTTATAGTTACTGGAGACTCGGACGACGAAATTGGTTATCAAAGTCAAGAACCCCCTGTAGAGTTCCCAATGTGTACTGTCCTTGTTGGCTAACATTCGACTTTGTTTCGGCCAGGGCAATGGTGCCGTGGGAGTTACCTCTGGTGGTGGTCGACCAAAGTACTTCTCAACCGGTGGCTTCGAGTCTGCCAGGAGAAACACCACCTGACTTGGAAGGAGTCAGCATCAGCCTGAGTCACAACAATACAGATGCTCGGGCAGGTAAGTGATGTTCTATTTTTTGTTCTATACAACATCTAACACGATCTTACCATCAGAGTCGGGAGCCACTGTAGCAGCTTCAAGCTCAAAGCCATCAGGAGCAACTGCAGGAGGAACACAAAGTACTGCGCCCAAGAAAGGTGGGGCAAGCTGGCGGCCTCCTTCTGCCAAGACTGGACAGTAGGAATCTCCTTGCCATCAACCTTTTGTACTCTCATCCCTTTTCAGGATGCTATGCACACACCAATGGCTCAAACAAGTCAAACCAGATGGATCATGAGAAGAATTCGCAACATATTACGATGCACTCTCTGCAGAATTGAAGGCGGTAAGTCCATGATGTTGTCCTACACCCAGTAACTATCAAGTCCTGGGTGAGACTGATGAAGTCCGGAGGTCCGAAGTGGAGCAGAGCTAGTAAGGACCAGAGTTGACCGGAGCTATGTATGTAAGCACAGGAGTAGGTAGGGAATATAGGTAACTCACCTCAGTCGATGCCAGGAGGGCTAGAACGACTGAGGTACTATAGTGGAAGTGTAGGGTTTATATAGTAAATGGTGAAGGCACACTCGTACCTCTAATCTAAGTGAATGCGGGCTAATAGGACGCCACAGGGAAAGCAGGTATGCGCTCTGGAACTCCATACTCTGGAGCTCCGGAAGCAGACTCGGACTCGGACCCATCAGTCATGGACTAGAGAAGTCAGTCACGGGTCTCCGTCCGGAGTATCTCCGGACTTCGGAGTCCAGGGTATTTTGTCAGTAACTAATCTGGCTTTAGAGATACAAAGATGAAGCAACAAGGCTTGTGCGTGTATGCAGCACATGTCTCTATATAATACAACTAACGTGTTTGATCACTGGCACAGGTTGCTAGAGGTACTTGGATGAACAGAACAGCAGAAACAGTTGGAAAAATTGCTGCTCTCGACATGCATAACGCCAAAACAAACTAAGGGCATGGTGAGGGAGGCACATAGATGTGTATGTATGTTGTGGTGAGGGGGCAGGTAGGGTTCATCATGGGTAGGGGTAACCCACCCGGGTCCTGGTCTGGGTACCACAAGGGTATGGGTGGGGGTATGGTTGTGCACTATCCATCCCCCTACCCGTACCCGTTGTTCGGGTTGATCAGCAACATCAGCATGCATCCATATTAGACTAAATACAGGGTGACTTGGAGCACTGCCCAACACCACCATTCTACAACCAAACTGCCACCAACTTGCTTTACCTGAAAAAAAAACATTGTTGAACCTAACCATCAACATACTTCTCCGAACTTCAGCTCTTATGGCATCCAACCATCCATCCGCAGTTAGCAAATGGCAGACAAAGCCCACTGAAAAGGCACTGGCAGCTATGGACGAAAGGCCATCAGCTCGCAAAAGGAAGTCCGACGATGCCAATATGGTCATGAAAAAGGCCAAAGTCGTCCATGCCAGTGAGACCTCAGTGTGGGGAATAGCACACAAACTGAAACAACCAGTACTCACTGCGAGCACAAGCTATTGCAAGAGGCAAGTGAAGCAAGATCAAGTAGCAGTGAAGAGTGGAAACTCTCCAAGAGGACAAGACTGGGGATTCCAGCCCTGCGCTCCTGGCCTTTATATACTAGATAGGGGTTTGTACATATGTACACTAGATCTACCAATATCCTATGCCAGGTGAGTCGCTATGAGTCGGCAAAACAACCAAACAAAAGCTATCCACTTAAGGACCGCCTTCGTCAAGCGTAGAGGAAAGTAGTGAGAATGAAGGGGGTTGAGCCTATCTTGCTGTGATCAACCTTTGGTGGGGAAGACCAAGAGAACTTGACTAGAGTTCTCTGGCCAGCTCTTAGGCCTTTATATACTACTGACTATGTGTACATGTTTGTACCGGATCTATCGATGGTGCCAGCCCTAAGTGATACATGTGTCGAACATGAGATGTGGCAGAACAGCCATGGAATGGAAGAGAAGCGTGACATGCAGTCAACGCATGTCTGTGGAAATAAAAAGGAAAACATAGCCTTGCATAGCACGGATATGAAGAGAAGCTGTGTGAGGGGAAGATCCAGGGAAGATACCAGATCTGGATCGGGGAATGAAAAGATAAGAAGAAAGAGATAGTGTCCTGATCACGTTGATCATGCACGATAAGATAAGATAAGATCTGAAAAAGAGAAAAGATAAGTCCGGAAGATGACGATCGTAACAGTCAGTACTAGTCAGAGCGAGTCAGATAGTACTCTGAGATGAAGTACATGAGGTGGGGCAGTGCAAGGGGTGTGTCCCATGAGGCGAGGAGTCAGTAGGAATTGATATAAGTCATGCTGGCTGCCATGAGGTGAGCATGAGGTGAGGCAGTGCGGATCAGGGGTGGATGACTAGGTATGACTGTTCGGGCTGTGCACTGAGATGAGATGAAGTGCATGAGGCAGCCATGAGGTTGAGCAGTCTAGACCCAGGGGTTGTGAGAGGGGTTTCGGGTGATAGGGGTCAAAGATAGGGGCTAGATGCGAAACCGAGTGTAGGGACTCAGGAAAAATAGGAAAAATAGTGGAAAGATAGTGTGGTCTTGTAGCGTTTGTAACACAAACACACTGTTCCAAATGCTGCAGCGAAAGCCAGTGGGGCCATAGTTGCCACTGACAACATGTTGGATGATGACACAGATAGCCAAGGATCTTGTCAGGACGCTCACCAAGCATTGAGGAGATTCCTGACCTGGATGTAAAGGTGTCCGAAACATCTGAAGACGGACTAAGTAAGAAACATTAATGTTGTGTCAGCGATACTAATAATTTGCGTAGAATGGCTCCAAAAAGAGTGGACTGCACCTGTTTATGCTTTTTTCGATCCGATGCCAACAATTCACGTTGACGGTGATTGTCGCACACACAAGTTCAAGTGTAGTGCAAAGGGTTGCAAGGCCACAATCTAGCATTGTTTGAATACCAAGGATGCCCGGTCTACAGGCAATTTGCGAAAGCACATTAAAAAGTGCTGGGGAGAGGACGTACAGTACTTCGCAATGCCGACAATGCCAAGAATGCGGCAGAGGTGCAAACACATGTTGTGGGTGGCATCCTGCGAAACAGGTCTATTACTGCAGCATTTGAATGGAAGGGAAAGGGCAAGGTCACTTACAGTAACCAGCAACACACTCGGGCTGAGACGAGGTACTAAGCCTTGAGGTCTAATGGCATAATCCAAAGCTAAATGAAGGTGATAAAGGGCTGAGATTGTCCGTTGGGTGGCCAAGAACCCATGACCATTTCAAATTGTCAAAGACCATGGTTTCTTAAAATTAATGAAAATGGGAAGGCCGGAATATTACGTACCATCCCCAGCAACAGTCACGCAAGATGTTCGTCAGGTCTTTGCTTTGACATGCCAGCACATTACTAAAATGCTGAGGGTGAGTATGTGCAGTCTTCTTTTTACGACTGGCCACTGATAATACACTTACTAGGAATATGATGGTAAAATCAGCTTCACCACCAATGCGTGGACAACACCGAGCCACCACTCATATGTGGCATTTGCAGTCCACTTGAAAAGGCATGGGAAACCCCTAACATTTCCATTAGATATTGTTGAAGTAGCAAAGGTGAGGACTTACCTGCTCAGATACAATCCAGATCTAACACATCACTGGTAGTCACACACAGGTCTTGAGCTGGCTGGGGCTTTTGCAAGCATGTTGGAAGAGTTTCAACTATGCAATAAGGTACGTGTCAGACTGATAACAACTTCAAGGAACCTTGGCACTCACTACACCATACTAGATCCTCAGCGTCACAGCAGACAATGCATCGAATAATGATGCAATGGTCTGTGCATTGAGTGAGCTGGTGCCAGCATTTGGAGGGGCACCAAGCCAGACTTGTTGCTTCCTCCACGTTGTCAACCTCGTAGTGAAGTTGCTTATCCACCAATTCAATGTAACCAAGGGTTTTGGTGATGCTGTGGTGGGTGGAAGCCAGGATGACAAGTATAGTGAAGCAAGTTTTGATGAGAATGATGAAATCGGCAGTGAAGAAGAAACTGACCAGAATGCCACAGTCAATGCTATAGATGACAATGACAGCTGGATTGACGAAGTTGACTTTCTGAGTCCTGAAGAGCGCAAGAAGCTGGACGACACCATTCAACCCATTAAAACACTGTTGGTAAAGGTTTGTGAAGACATCATGACATTGGCTATGTAACTGACCTTGTTGTCAAGCTTCGATGACTGTCTTTCAAGATCATCAATTCATCGACCATCCTGTTGCCCACATGGAAGCTTATCTTGGCCAAATTGGGGGTGGTGGTCACAAAAATGCCACGGTGTAGAGCTCTGCTCTATTCTACAGCCGTATACCCCCATATCCCCACATTACTATCCACTACCATCCGTCCAAGTCTGAGTTCGCACTGTCCAACTGGAGTCTGAGCCCACCGGAGTTCATGCGCTGAGTCTGAGTCTGAGTCCGAAACCTCGGACCTCTTTTATATCTCTTTATCCCCTTTCGTATATACTCAGATATCATCCCTTACAACGTAGAAAACCGTAGTACACAGTCTCGGGCATTCCCAGACTATAAATACCTGTCCTTAGCATTTCCAATGCATCTTTTTGCACTACCATCTACTTTCCGCCTACAAGACCTAGAAGGAAGTTCAACACGGAACTTCCTCTACCTTTCCTATACCTCTCCACGACGACCATGCTCTGACAGACCGACAGACCTCATCAGACCGATGTTCCAGACTTCTGGACTACTCTGCCCCTTTCGCTCGAACTCACCAGGACCTGCACAGATCCTCTAGGACCCTCTCTGGGGACGAACCCATCACATCCCCTAAATCTATACCTACAGGCAGTCCTGAGACTACCACCTCAGGCTTCCTATCATCTTTACAACAGTTGATAACTAGTAGCTACATTTGTGATTTGTCTTAATTAGCTTTCTATGTGTAACCTGCGGGTGGACCCGGGATGGGTATGTCCACAGGTCCAGACCCCATTATCTGTCACTATACCCAGACCCATCTGTGAGGGCATGGGTAATCTCAGGTACAGGTACGGATCATCACCATGGGAGCCAGGGGTATACCCGTGACGAATCCTAGCACTGGCAGGGGGTAGCCCGGGTAGGTGGGTGGGCTGGCAGGATTCCGATCCTGAGCTAGGTAGACCTACTATGATGCCATAGATTGTAATCGAAAATTTCCCAACTGGATGAATGCATATGAGAGTCTATTCAGCATATAGGCGCTATTTACTCATAGGGATACATGGAATGATAAGCTATGGAGCAGGACATTTTGTATGCTGAGCTATGACCTATGATGACATATGATCACGCACTTCCCCATATGGTCATTTCTCACTGGGCGTCACCAACAACGCGGACGTGCTACCCCTCAATGAGAGGCTGAGCACAAGGATTGCAGCCTGCCACTCACTCTTCTTCATCAAAGTAACTAGTAGTGCTGTGTGGGTAAAGATATTTCTACATAAGTCGTGCTACTTGTTCCCTCCAGCCATTCTCCCAGTCATCCCAACAGATGGCAAGCATCACCATGGGTCTATCCACTGTACCTGGGGCTGGCCTTGCACCTCCCTCTCTTATGGCCTCGCCATTCTCTGTTTTTTCTTGGCCATCCTGACTATCAAGGACTCTATCCCACCTCATTTGGGCTTCTCTCTTGAATCCCATCCTCTCCGTGACCTTGATCGAAGCGTTGTTTTGCTCCAAAGCTTGCCACTGTACACCCCTCAGTCTGACACTTTGATCAGGATTGAGAATGAGACTCATGAAGAAGCGAATCTGCTCCAAAAACCCTTCTTCTCGCATGGTTGTAATCTCCATGCAAATGAGTCATCCAACAAGATGAGCAAACAGACGCTTTCTTATCTTCATTGATTGTGTATGTCCCATTATAAGCATCAGCGACACCTCGATGGTGATATCGGAAAATATGTTTCATGAGGTTTCGTGTCTGGGGGAAGCCTCAACATCTTCATTTCCATAATGACGTCTTCTGCTTACCTGTCTGCGGAATTCCGTCAAACAGTACTTGATGTTTTGCAACACGACCCATCAGTATAATCATACGGCACAATAGATACATGAAACTCGCCAGTAGAGTCCAGGCGAGACAACGGTGGACGTCGGAAGCCCATCTGTGCGGAGATAGATGGGTTTAAAGTGTCAATATAATGGTCCCTGACAAGAGCTCAAGAGCTCAGACAGGAGGCACACCCATGCAGGGTTTTTGAGAAAACCCAAGGTCGATGTAAGCCTCACCCCTTTCGGAGATTGAAACGGAGGGTGAAATATACAGTGGTAACACGATCAATATCAAAGATTACCCCTTCAAACACCCAAATGCTCGACAGCGACGAGGAAAGCAATACATCATCCCAAGATGATTCTGGCTTCCAAGACAACACTGACGAGGTTACCAACAACTTACTTCAGCTCATCGTCCTCCAGAACCAACAGATGAGTGAAGTCATGATGAAAGCTATCGTTCTTGTGGCTGAGGCAATCACAGCAGCTGCTGACAAAGTGCAGCCCATTCCTTACCATACATCCATTCTGACAGGACATATGTGGGTCCTGGAACTCATCAATGGCCATCCGAATCGTATTCGCAACAAACTTGGTGTCCGGAAGGATGTTTTCAGGATGCTTGTCAACGAACTCTTGTTCCGTGGATACACACATTCCAAGCACATCATGCTCGAAGAGCAGCTTGCTATCTTCCTTTATACTTGCGTAACTGGGATGTTGTGCAGGCATGTTGGGGAGCACTTTCAACGATCAAATGACACTATATCCAAGTGTGCACCTTTTTCCCTCTTTTTTTCCCCCCAAGACAACTGTTTGTCACTGTAGATATTTCCACATGATGCTAGTAGCATTTTCATCGCCTGGAATCTATACAAAATATGTCCAATTACCATGCACTGATGATCCCACCCCTTCTCGCATCGCCAACGATCCTGTTGTACATCCTTTTTTCAAAGACACTATTGGTGCAATCGATGGAACACACATTGGCTGAACTCCCTCAGCAGCTGAGAGGGAGGTGACTCGCAATCACAAAGGTTTTCACTCCCAAAACTGCCTCTTCTGCTGTAATTTCGACCTTGAGTTTGTGTATGTCCTCAGTGGGTGGGAAGGGTCTGTGGCTGATGCATCAGTCTACCATGACACTCGTACAACAAACTTCACAATACCTACTGGCAAATACTACCTTGCGGATGCTGGATATCTGATTTGTCCTCAGCTTCTGGTACCATACTGTGGTACACGGTATCATTTACCTGAATGGGAGCACGCATGGATAAGGTATGTTCTCACTTCTACTACATGATTTTCAAATGGCTTACACTTGTTCTAAAGACCCAGGAATGCCAAAGAATACTTCAATCTACGTCATGTGCAGCTTCGAAACATTGTTGAGCGGATTATTGGAGTCCTCAAGTGGCGATTTCGGATCCTCGTGATCCCTCCTGAGTATGATATGAACATACAAGCTCGTATTCCCCCTGCGCTTTGTTGCATCCACAACATCATTCACTACTATGACCCCGAGGACTTGAGAGACCATGAGGTAGAACAAGCTGCAGCAGACACATTGGCAGGAGGCTCGGCTGATGAACCAGGAGTATATGGTGAGGCAGCAAACAGTTTCATCACCCCAAACGAACACGATGAGATGACAGCCATACAGGATGATATTGCGAATAATCTTTGGCAGGATCACCTGGAGTATGTTCGTAACACGCAGCATGTTTCATAGTTACTTTTGTTTGTATTCAATCAGACTTGGACCTGGAGAGTGAAAACGCAGTTCAAAATTGACAACTATGGTATTCGATAGTACTATTGATTGGCTGAACATATTGCATCAGTGATTCTCTTTCTCAACCAGCTATGCCAAACATCATCTGTACTGGCGGCTGACATCACAAGTAAGAGATACCCATCTACATGATCATTGCTTTCCCCCAGAACGTCAAACATGATGATGAGTTCTTCCGATGAAAGAAAGTCCTTCTTGCGCTCAAGAAGAGTTGTTCTTGCAATGTGCCTTTTGTTGGCGGTGGCATTGGCGGCGTTCAACATGGCAATGACTTGAGATGATTGATTGGATATTTTTGACGAGCTTGACTGGAAGACACATTCCATGACCTATATGTTCTCCTGGAAAGTGGTCTGTAGCGTGCTGGGATCATCACGGAGGCCACTGATGTCTTGAGATGGACGTGCTGCATGTCGTTTCCGACTACCTGTAGATGCTCCAGAAGCCACATCAGCAAAACCAGAAGTGGCTGTACAGTGTTGTACAGCCGGTTACAGATGTCACAGCATTACAGATAGGTCCCCCCTTGTGCAGCACTGTCACAGCACTATCACACTGACCATACAGCACATACAGCACATACAGCACATACACACGTACAGTACAATACAACTGAATATAATTTTTACAGTTCATTTTTTCGTCCCATTCAAATTAGTTACTCTGGATGCTGAAGCACATATATTTGTTCTATGGTACAGAATATATGAAATACTAAGTCTATGTAACATTTTTGCAGGTGGCTGCTTCACCATACTGGGGGACATGCAGTTGTTGTTGTTGTTGTTGCTGGTGACGTGCCTCAACTCACGAGGCAGTGGGAGAGGGAAAGGGCAGAGCGCACATCATTGTCGAGGTTGCTGGCGACATGCTGTTGTGTTGACATTGTGTCTCGTGAGAGGGAGAGGGAGAGGGGAGCGCGCATTGACGTTGCCTCCTGTGAGCTGGGTGAGGACGAGGGAGTGGGAGGGGGAGGGGAGAGCGCGAGGACAAGGGAGTGGGAGCAGGAGAGAGTGCACGTTGCCGCTGTTGTCGCGTCTCGTGAGGTGGCTGAGGACAAGGGAGGGGGAGGGGGAGGGGAGAGCGCGCGTCATCGCTGTCATTGCCTCTTGCAAAGTGCGTGAGGATGAGGGAGTGGGAGCAGGAGAGAGCGCATGCTGCCGCCGTCGTCGCATCTTGTGAGGTGGCCGAGGACAAGGGAGGGGGAGGGGGAGGGGAGAGCACGCATCGTCACTGTCATCGTCTCTCACAAAGTGGGCGAGGACGAGGGAGTGGGAGGGGGAGGGGAGAATGTGTGTCATCGTCGTGTCTTGCGAAGTGGGCAAGGACGAAGGAATGGGAGAGGAAGGGGAGCATGCACGTCATTGCTGTTGTCACATTGTAAATGTGATAGGAAGCATGAGGTGGTAGTCTCAGGACTGCCTGTAGGTATAGGTATAGGGGATGCAATGGGTTCGTCCCCAGAGAGGGTCCTAGAGGATCTATGCAGGTCCTGGTGAGTCCGAGCGAAAGGGGCAGAGGAGTCCGGAAGTCCGGAACGTTGGTCTGATGAGGTCGGTCAGTCAGTCGGGGTGTGGTCGTTGATGAGGGGAGTAGGGAGTGTGTAGGAAGTTCCGTGGTGAACTCCCTAGCAAGTCTTTTCAGTCGGAAATAGAGGGAAGGTGCAAAAGATGCATTCGAAATGCTAAGGACATGTATTTATAGTCTGGGAATGCCCGAGACTGTCTACTATGGTTGTGTACGTTGTAAGGGTCGATATAGGACTATATACGAAAGAGGATAAAGGTATGAAAAGAGGGTCCGGAAGTCCGGAATGAAGTCTGATGTTTCGGACTCGGACTCGGACTCAGTGCACGGACTACAGTGGGCTCGGTCTCCTGTAGGATGGTGCGGACTCGGACTGTGGTGTGGTCGGAATATGGGGATGTGGGCATATACAGCCATAGGATAGAGCTGAGCTCTACAGCGTCTCATGAGGTGGCCGAGGACGAGGGAGGGGGAGGGGGAGAGGGAGAGAAGAGCATGTGTCATCGTCAATGTCACATCTCGCAAGGTGGGTGAGGACGAGGGAGTGGAGTGGGAGAGGGAGAGGGAGGGAGAGGGGAGCACATGCTGTCATCGAGGTTGTTGGCGACGTGCCATTGTGTCAGCATCTGGTCTCGCGAGGTGGGTGGGGAGAGGGAGAGAGAGAGGGAGAGGGAGAGGGGAGCATGTCGTTGCGTCGATGTCACGAGGTGGGGAGGACAAGGGAGATGGGAAAGGGAGATGGAACAGAGATGGGAGAGCACGCATCGTTGTCAAGGTCGCTGGTGACGTGCTGTCATGTCTCACGAGGTGGTGAGGATGAGGGAGTGGGAGTGGGAGTGGGAGGGAGAGCGCATGTCGTCGTTGCGTCTCGCAAGGTGGGCAAGGACAACGGAGAGGGAGGGAGAGCAGGTGTTGCTGTTGAGGTCATTGGCGACGTGCTGTCATGTCAGCGTCGCGTCCCACAAGGTGGATAAGGACAAGGTGTGAGTGGGAGCGGGAGGGGAGAGCGCACATAGTTGTCACTGTCGTCGTCACGTCTCGTGACTCAGAGGTGGGTGAGGACGAAAAGTGGGAGTGGAGGGGAGAGTGCACGTTGTTGTTGCGTCGATGTAGTGTTGTTGTCACGTCAAAAGAGGTGGCTGATGCCGTGATGAGGAGAGGGAGAGCGGAGAGGGCACGTTGTTGTTGTGGTCCTGGTTGCATCATTGTTATTGTTGTCTTCATCGGCATCACGTTGTCATTGTCGGATGGGTGAATGCATCCAAAACGTTGTCACCATAGTCAAGCAGCGGTTCTTCATCATCAAAAGGAGGGAGTGGTGTCGGGTCAACTGAGGGTGCATGTGTAAGAGTCCAACCAAGAGCATGTGACATTAGTGAAAATTCTGCTAAGTCCAAGTTGTCTGTAGCACTGTAGCACTGTCAACTGTGTCAGTGTGCTGATGTGACATACTGTGACATTGCTGTGGGGATGTGTGCCTATGACACTAGGGACTGTGATACTGTAACTTACTGTAATAATTCTGTAATTATGTGGCAACTGTGGGAACTCTGTGCCAAAATCAGGGTTTTGCTGATGCATGGTTACTGCCGATCCACAAGTGGCCGATGCCATGGAGACATTGTCGTCGTCAGCTTTGCACTTGTTTGAGTGCTCCATGCGAGCAGAGATGCTCGAGGATGGTGTGATCGAGGTGACAGTGGAGCCAATGTACGAGGATGGAACTGATCATGGCTGTGTGGCTGAAGGCGACAGAGGAAATATACTTGATGGCATGTTGGGGCCCTGGTTTGCTATGGCGATTGGCCTGAGTGAGCCCGCTTTGAGTCAGTGCTGAGGTTGTATGATCTATCTAATACTACTTACAGATAATTTGTGGTGACACTAGCAGATGCGATCATCCCAACAGTAGTATCACGGCCCTCCGAGTTCAAATTGCCATGACTTCCTTCACCGGACTGGCCGGTAGTCTGATAAGTGGCAAGTGATGAAGACAAGATGGCGGAATGGGAGGTGCTTGATGGGAGAGTGGGAGTATCTGCGATGCTGAACTTTTCCTTGCCCTTACTCTTCAACGGCACCACCAGTTTCATTTTTTTGTAATGGACCCAGCCCTTGTTTCTGAACCTCAATACACCTTTCGTAGTCTGTCCATTATGCCCATTGATAGTACTAGATAGCGCATAGGAAATAATGATGAGAACATACCTTCATAATGTCATCCCATATCTGCAAACTGTCCAGTCTGATGTCTGCTCCTTTCTCCAGCAAGTATGCAAGCCCCGATGTCCCTGCGATCTTGTTGACACCTTCGTAGATAGTTTTCAACTATCAAAAGTTTGATCAGAAGCATAAACATAGAAGAAAACGATTTTACCCTCTTCCACTTTTCCTTGCATCTCTCTGCTGTCTTTGCCTTCCCTCAAGTAGGCGGAGGGAAATTGCTAGCCACCTCATTCCAAAACGAGCCCCTGAAATTGCCGCCATCTCCTGCCATCGCTTTGTTTGATAATGCCATATCAATGAGAGCGTTTTCATCTCGGCGGGTCCACTTCATGGATGATGGGTTTGTCGATTTTCCTGCTGATTGACTTCCATCACTACTAGAGTCACCTCAAGAGTTGCTAGTGGTAGTTGCTTTCTGTTTTCCTTTTCCCCCATGAGGAGACGATCAATTGGATCTTCGGGGGGCCATTGTGCACTGTCGATGATGGAGGTGGGGGAAGTGAGGACTTGCAATGTGTGCTTTCCTCCTGGCTATACCCATCACTGAGCCAACTACTGACATGACAGCTCAGCACGCCTACTCGGCATCACGGCTTAGCCACAGGCGGGAAGAACCAAACCCAGTTTTTTTTCTCAAGGTGTGCCTCCCATCCGAGCTCCAAAGGCCCACTTCCCGTCGTTGGTGTCACCGGGGCTGGCACAGGAGAATTATCAAAAGGCATCATAAAGATATATGGTTCCCCATGAAGGATCCCGTGATCCCACTGTCTTTCCAAAGGCCTCAAGAGTCATGTTGTGTTTCATAGCAACAGGGAGCCTGAGCATAGCATCGATAGTACAATCCATCAGTTCAACGGGCGAACTGTGATCAACAATGCAGTAATTCACGACAGCCCATACAGCCTCGGGAAGCACATTTACTTTTACACCTCCACCAACAAGATCTGGCAGAAGAAATTAGGCAAACCGCAAAACATGTCCATCAAATTGCACTGATTGCCTGAGTTGTTCCCGACACGGCGTAGAACAGAGGATCAAAGTCAGTGAGGTGATTCCCAAGGTCCCACAATTTTTCATCGCTGGTCTGAGACTGCTGCACAAGTTTTCTCAGTGACGTTGGGAAGCCTGTATCATATTTTGCATGGTATTCCAAATCTTAGCATCAGGTAAATTTTAAGGGAATGATAATCCTATATAATCCCTGGCAGACATGATATCCTCAATTTTTTTCAGTTTTATCACTTTCTGAAGTGGTACATCTAATCATTCACCTTTAGTCATCACTATGTGATAGTAACGTGACCAATCAAGCACCAAATAAGCACACAAAATAGATATCAATTCTCTGCCAGGGATTATAATTGATTATTGTTCCCTTCAAATTTACCTGATGCACTAGTAGTATGTCCTCCCCCGAACCCATGAATAGATTGCGAAGAAGGTATGTGGTTACATACAGTATGCTTCGGGCCTGCTGGAATGCACTAGGAGTCAACACCTCTATACAGATGTCCATGTAACCTTTCTCTGCAACTCCCAGCATGGCAAATACAGTCCCGTGTATGTCTTTGAACCCTCCTACCGACCATATGGCGCAGTGCCAGTGTGAGTGCGTGGTCAGGCTGTGGTGGAAATGATGGTGAAATGTACCCCCTTCATCAACAATCATGGCTAACGAATCGGGGTCATAAGTCTCGAGAAGACTTTTCGCGATCACACTTGCGCCCTACAATGACATTAGCACAAATAAAGATTTGGAGGGAGATAAGACCCACTGAAGCTCATCACTACCAAAGGCTAGAAGGACCATACGAGATTACGGTTGTTTCAATGGCAGTCCTTAATAACGGCCAGTGTCACCCAAACCCACAAGCTTCCAATGACGCCTGGTTTATCATGGCAGCTTTCCCTGCCCCAGATCTATTCTCCATCATAATAGCCAGAGTATGGAGGGTTGATCTAGTCATCGTAAGTCTCCGGATGGACTCGGACAACATCCATATGGGCAGTAATCAATAAAGGCCTGACGTTTTCGGTTCCCTGTGATACAGTATGTTATCTTGCCAAAAGTAATGGTGCCTCTTTGATGTGGAGCCAGGAGGGTTGGCTGAGGGGGATTTTCAGACCATTGGGATGAGCATGAGAGCGCTCGGTCGATTGACAGCTTCAATGACATATGAAAGAGTGAGCACAGTTCGTTATTTACAGGTGTGGGAGCTGCTACCTTACAAGTAAGTCCATTTCAAAGTCTGATAAGTTTGCTGGCCTTCCACCCCAAAAGTCATTCTCCCAATAACCAATGCAAGGTTTCCCTTCAAGTTACATTTGCACAGCTGCCTCCAGTGAAAGTCCTTTTTTTTTTATTCCTAGTTTATAGTTCCCCCATGTACATGTGGTGTGATCTAGTAGCTGGAGTGAAAGTCCTAATCTTGAATTGTTGACAGAATAGGAGTCCACACGGACACCAAGACCTGGTTCACCTGGTCCCAAAATATTCATCATATGAATGTGTTCATGTCCATGCAACAAGCTTTTGGCCAATTTACTCTGCCCTGAGTGAGGCAGTGGGTCTTGAGCCTGAGCGCTAATCGGAGGAACTTCTCGGCCACACCTGAGTCACTGTAGCTGTTCAGATTTCAAGTTGCCCCACATCCAGTATGATCAGTGCTTACTGCAAAAAAACCGAGTGACACCTGTACGTACCAAAGTGTTGAAATGCCCATTTGCAATGACAATGTTACACTCGGTCCTGGGTAAGGAGCGAGAGTAGCCCTTTGAGTCGAGGTCGAAGGTTCGTCTGAGAGTTCCTGACAAAGGGGGTGTCCCTAGTAGGGTTAAGGGTTCAGTCTAAGGGTTGTCCTTTAGGCGGTGTCAAGGTTTCAAGGACAAGCACTAGTTCTAAGCACTGGCAAGGCTCTCAAGGGGACAAGGGGACAAGGAGGAAGCGGTAGATTCCAAGGTGTAGCTAGTACAAGGGAGATCTAGCTTAAAGTAAAGAGGGAGACGACATGGGGGTTATATACTGTTAGCAAAGGTTAAGGGAAGGCTTAGGAACCAAGAGGTGACTAAGCGAGGAAGGTTCTGGAAAGTCATAGAACAATCTGTGAGGAATGGGAACACGTAAACAATACAAGAGAATCGTTTAGAGGAGATAGAAGTCCATCAAGAGGCAAAGATAAAAGCGAGACAATTCCTCTACCAGCAATAGGGAAGGAACGGTGTGAGGATTGGACATAACAAGAGAAAAGAAATAGGAGGGGAAACAAATCATAACAGACAATGCCGATATCACACTTTTCATGAACCACTCGTTTCCGCATCCTGGCAGCTCGCTGCAGAGTTGTCACTGTCCACCGATGCACCCGGGCTGGCCTGAAGTGGCACTCTTGACTTCTAGTAATGCCATCATCATAGCTGGTTATTAAACTAATTGCAGCTTGGGTAACACGGATAGTATCATCAACACTGATTTGGACTTAGTCTGGTGATCAGACCAGTCTATGAGGCAAGCCGTTGATAGACGGTCTGGTAAAAGTCATTGGAGTTTAGGGCTGTGTGGATTCCCACATTATTGTGATTTTTGACCAATTAAAAAATATGAGATTATTGAATTTAAAATCAAAGTGAAAATAATTCCTGGGTCACTCTCAAATTGCTCTCACCCGACTGCGGCTCTCCTCGTCCTCAGCGCTACTTTGAGCTCACGCTGCGTTGATCGTCAAACAGATACTACCTCGTTGACGGGCCCCATAACTTGGTTACACTACAGCACTGTGCGCTAGAAAATATCAGTACTCAGCTCCCTATGGAATTCATCGCCATGCTATCAGAAATCAATACCGTAGATACTCTCCGAGTTTCTCTGATATTTCACCCCCTCAGCTTACATGCAATCATTCCAGGTGATTTTCAATTTCAAGCATCACTGGCTATCCTCTATGCCAAAGGCTCCATACGTCATTGATTACCACGAGATTGCCTAATACCGAGCTTTTGCCAATGGTCAAGGGTATTGCTTGGTTTTGTGCCCTTTTGTAACCCTACGTCGTTCCTTGTGCCCAAATATTGGTGTCAAGCAATGTTCGTAGTCATTGAATGAAGCGGACCCTTGTAAAAGAATGTCGACAATATGAAATCGGGCTTGATAGTGTATGCCTCACAGCTGCTCCTTTGTCAGATGGATATGCGGGATCAGTAGCCTGCTGTGCATGCTGGAGCATTGGCGCGAGTTACAAATTGTCCTGATCCATGTTCTCAAGTTCGTACAGGATCGGAAAGGTTCTGGATAGACTTCGCTGGTGCAGATGAGAGTAGTTATGATCAGCCGCAAGTAGGCAACCACATGGATGTACTCCCAGGTGCCAGTGGACAATGGCAAGTGTGCGCGCTCGCATGGTGGGGGTGGGGGAAAAGCTTAAAGGCAGGGCTGGATAATGGTGAGCAACTCAAAGCGAGCAAGCACGTGTTACAACATTAGTGTCGGGGGGACCATGGGTGCACTGCGGTTGGGGAGTACTGACAAAGGGGTAGATTCGGGATGCACGTGGATGGCAACAAGGGGATTCGGCTTGTTTGTGACATGTACAGGAGGTGGGATGTGTGCTCTCATGTGAAGAGACCAAAGTCTTGACGTATGCATGAGCCATTTGAGGCGCTGGTAGGTGATTTGAGGTGCCTCTGAGCTGCTCAAGGTGCCAGCACTCCAGCTAGGCTGTAGACGAGTCGTTTGGGGAGCGGGTGGACCGCTAGATGAGCACGTGAGTTGTTTGAAGTGCTGGTGGGTCGTTTGAGGCATCAATGGTTATTTTGAGGTGCTACCAGTAGGCCATTCAACATGTGTGAGAGCCATTCAACTCAGAGGCACTGGCAGTTGATCTGGGATGCGGGAAAGCCATCGGGGCAGCAGATGAATGGCTTGGAATGTGGATGAGCTGTTTCAAACGACAGATAGAATCTCCTAACATTGAGCTCACCAGAGATACAATGGGCACATCAGGGACATCTGTAGATGACAAGGATGTGCTGAATGATTCATTTGGTGACAAAATGGAGGGATGAAGTGTTGCATGTCCAACTGAAACTCAGTTCAGGGTATTGCAACGGCAAGCAATGACCCAAGTGTTCATGGGGCGGAGGGAGGTTAGCTTGGAGCAGTGTATATGAGCAAGTATTAGTTATCCGGCCTTGTTCAAGTCCAAATTAGGGTTAGCGCGTGGGAATCTGCGCAGCCCCCTAAACCCCAACGACTTTTACCAGACTAATTTGGACTTAGCATGTGCCACTTGTGCATGAACTATACACATTTGAACTTTTCAAAGTTCCTAACAAAGTCATCTGAAACTTGAGCAGAGACATGGCCATGAGATAAAAGACCGTGTTGTCAACCACATCAACTTTGATCATGATACAGCCAAAGATCTGTGTTGTGGCTAGATATAAGAGCAAGGCAAGTAGCCTGTGACTGTAATATGCTGAACTGCAATCCTCAACATGCAACTGGTAAGGGAAAGATTGAGCAAGATTTCATTTGTTAATGCTTGTGAATCACAGATTCATGCCGCACGTGAAAATATCCACTTGCTGCTCGAGCAATGCAACATTCCATATGAAGTCATCCCTTTTGACAAGGAGCTCTATCAAGAGTGTATTGATGATGCAATGGGACGTGGCTACCCTGTGGACGGCGATAAATCAGTGCGGACATTCTTGCGAGAGGGAGTCGTCTATGCAGCAAATGCTGGCGCACACCTTCCCCACCGTCCGACTCAGCTATGGATCGTACTCTACATGTCGTGCGCCATCTTCGTGGACGAAACGATCAACTATTTCTCAGAAGAGATGCCAAACATCTATCTATTCAGTGACTGGTTTATTCACAAAGAACCACAGGGAAATGGCGTCCTGGACACATTTGCAGATATCATACGCCGGGCTTTGAACCTATACCCACCTGTTGCCTCTCATTTGATCATCACATTGACGCTGAACTTTGTCACTGCCAACTTACTGGAGCACAAAATGAGATCCATGAAGATATTTCTGTCAAAATCACCCTGCAAGACATGTCACTAATGATGACGGTGAGCAGATCTTGAGTGCTGCACAAGGGTATCCAACTTATCAGCGAATTTTGTCTGGCCTTGTGGGAGCCTATGGATTTATGGCGTTCCTGTGGGAGATGTCAAACTAAGTAAAGGGCAGGGATGCCCACTACATGGATTAGATAGAAGTACTAAGGTAAATAGGATAGAACTCACCTCAGCTGCTGCCCAAGGAGGTGCAAGACAACTGAGGAGTTTGAAAAGAGAAAATAAACTTTATACTATGGGCGGAGATGCACTTGTATTAACCTAAGCAATCCCCGAAAGGATATATGTATAGAAAGGGATAAGCGAAAAGGAAGAGTCCGAGCGAAACTCCGGAACTCCGGAAACGAGTCCTGTAAGTCCGATGCTGAATCCGGGTGGACTCACTGATCGAGGTCCCCGGACTTGGACAGGAGTGCCCGGATTAGCTCGGAGATGTCAGACTGACTTCCGGATTTGACAGGAGATTCCCCTGACCGACTACATCCAGGCGATCCCAGAGACATTGCTATTCATCAATAACGTGAAGTGTGTCCTGTGTCCTGTGTTGCATTGAGCCTCCACTCATGACCCACTCCAGTGACATATTTTCTTTTTACAAGGAAGAGCAAGTAGGGGAGACGACCAACCATATTTCCATGCTAGCTGCTTGCACTAGTAAGAAATCAAAATCGGAAGCACTTGGTGAATTGACGGAGGCTGCGATCTGCCATTACAAGTGTATCATAAAAATATTGGAGGGGTCGCAAGAAGCTTGTGAAGCGTTCAAGCAGTATGCGGCTGGATATGTTTACTTTCATACCTCATCAGGGAGATATCAATTGGAGGACCTGGGCTTGTAGTACTCTTGCCCACGTAGACAACTTGAATTTTCCATAGATTCATGACAAACAATGCACGACTACAATAGTACACTGTCAACACATCAACCATGTGCAGTGCTTGACAGATGGGCCAGTGGCACTATTTGTGAGGGAGTCGACATCGTGACGGTGACTGGTGGGCTTGAGCTGCGAGCATTGCGTACGTATCACTTGAAAAATTCATGGCAATCACCGACGTTGGTGCATTTCCATTGGATTCAGAACAAAACAAGTTCATAGTCTTGATCATAGTAACTTAGTATGTATGGGTGTCTGCATTTCTGCTGTGTTTTGGCTCCGAGATCTGTGTTTTGAAATGATATATTAGGTAATGTCAGATGATCTCCAAATGCCAAGCCTCAACCTTCTTAGTCATCTTGGCCAACGGCATACCATCAGTGTGACAAGTTCAGGCAAACAGACTCGCCCGTCAGGAGAAACCAGCGGCGCCCCTCCTTGGTATTCGAAACAATGGCATCGCAAGTGTACTATAAGAATAAGGACAATGTAAATGTTAAAGATGACACATTCCCCTTTCACATCAGCATTGTAACACACTACTGGAAGCCACTTATAACCACTTATAGCTCGTTTAAGCTGAAATAAAGTGCTGCGCAAAAATCGTAATTCTACTTTTCCAAGTAGATTCTAGTTCTTGAACACGCTTGTCTGCTACTTATTAACCCAATACCGAATGTCACACAGGCGAGAAAAAGGAGTTAGTTTCATTACAATCAAAAAGCTATAAATAAGCTGGCGTAAATTAAGCACAGTGCCACAACACGTCGGCTGCCATACTGTAAGTAAAAGGGAAGTGAGTGAGAAACAAGCAGGTATAAATGGTTGTCCAAAAGTGACCATGATATAAATAAGATGGTGTTGTTGGGGGAAACAGTATGGCTGTCAATGAAAGAGGGTTTTGAGATCCGGTAAGTCAGACACAACACGGCCAAAGGGGGAATCAACAAAAGAGGGACAACACGAAAAAGCCGATGAGATGAGGACAGGATGCGAAGAACAATGAGGGTAATTGCACTGGGTATTTGATCACGACGGCTGTCAATGAAAGAGGGTATCAAGATCCAGTAAGTCAGACACAACATGGCCAAAGGCAGAATCAACAAAGTGAAAAAGACGACGAGATGAGGACAGGATGCGAAGAACAGCGAGGATAATTGCATCAGGTATTTGATCATGGAACTTCTGGAAAATGACCAAAACATAACCATTAGCCTCTAAATGCTCTCCATGATATGCCCCGCAACCACAATTGAGGACTTACAAATATGGTTGTATTGATCCATCTCGCTGCTCATGATGGACTCATGGCTGGCGGCAAATGTCAGTCTAGTCAGCCGTGCTTCTTCAACAATGGCCCTGATCTGAGTGGCTGTGCGCTTCTGCATCCGGCTGGTGAGCTTTCTTGTCCTCTTGCCCCAGTGCTGGTCGGAGAATGAGAACACAGCATTGCTTTCCCTGCTGGACTGTGGGTTGGTCCTAATAGGCATTTTCGGGATGCCGTTCTTGCCTTCTACCACTTGAATCATCTTATGCATGATATGTCCGTTCGATGCCAAAGTCAATGCACGCTCAAGCCGGAGTAGTACAGAGTCTGTAAATTCGTGCGGACACTAATGAAGTATGATAGAACGTACCGCAGCAGCATACAATCCAATGATTCCACTGTAGATGTGCAATGAAGGGGAAATAGTGACAATATTCTCCAATGTGCCGTCCACATACTGTAGGTGTGTAGCATTGAGAAGCTGTAGTACGAGGTTGGAGCGGAATGCCTTTTCAGGGCAGCCAGCATCAAGATCCTTGTAGAGGAAGCTGCAGTCCTCCAAAAGAATGTCAGCCATGTCTCGAACTTCATCATCGCTAGAGGCGCTTTGCAACAAACTGATGACCATGGCAACACCTGTGGATGTGATGTTATGGCGCCAGTCATACACACGTTGATGGGCCTGATGAACAGCATCAGTATTGAAATGTGGGTGCGCCGAATGACAACGTACCACCGAGACAATAGGTCCTTGCCAGCTGAAGTCCATCATGCTGGAGTCCAGCTCAGTCGCCGGATGAAAATCAATGATCAAAGGGAGAGCATAAGTGATCGAGGCCCATCCAACATCCCAAATGTCATTGCAACCACCTGCCCACAATAGCAATGTGGGCATGAGAACCCTGTGCCACCTACCCTCTTGCAACAATACAGGAGGAAGGTTTGCTTTTATGTAACGTACTTGACTGCCGCTGGTTGTTGCAGGGTGGGAGGGCCCAGGGTCCAAGGGTGTGGTGGATGGTGTCAATGATGCATGGTGTGTGTTTGACAGATTGCTTGGTGCATTCTTCTTTGACACGGCAGAGCGGGTAGACAGAGAGGCAGTAGTACTAGCATCAGTCTTGACTCTTTTGGCCAGCCACGCAAGAACATTGATGCAAGTCTACGAAAAGAGTAAGGATTGATCAGTAATCCATCTGCGATTTGAGCTGTCACTATACCTGATTGGTATACCACGAGGCTGCAGTGAGGCGACGCCCAGCCATATTTACATGGGGGCACTCATGCTCTCCCTCACTCCCTTCCCTTGTCTCGTCCGGCTCTGTTTTGGCACCCGAGTGGTCGCTCTCCACGTCAGTCATGATGCCAGGTGCATCATTGGCATTGCCGGAGTCGCAAACTTTGCGCTTGAGAACAGCCTGTCTTTCCCATAGCCTTGGTGGAACTTGAGTCAGCTCAACGAGAGACTGTACCAAAACATGTGAGGGCACAAATGTCAGATTCATGTTGCTCGGGACTCACTTGGTTCTCCTTCAAGCTCGTAGCCATCTGGGCTGCTTCCTGTTCCAGACTATCATCACCATCTTCTCCAAAGCCCCCATAGGCCTCCTTTTCATCCATGTCGTTATCACAGTCATCATACTCAATGCTGGTTGCTCCAGTGCTCTATGTAGCATTGGATAGTACTGTTGATGGAGGCACCAAGGTCGCCGTGCTAGCAGAAGGGGCAGATGACCGAGCCAGTGAGTCAGACTTGTGTTCCTTTCCCACGCGCGGGGTCCATTTGTTGACCTTCACAAGTACTTGAGACTTGCGGCTTGGTTGGCTGGGCGGAGACTACATCATGTTGATGAAAAAGAATGTTGATTCAGTGAGCATTAACATTTGGTACGGTGTTCAGAAGCAACTTACCTCTTGTCTTTGCATATGTCAGCTTGTGGCTGTGCGCCGCCCTGCGCATTTGTTGCTGCAGTCACTAACTGCTGTGATCACTGGCGACGAGCTTGTGTAATGGCAAGGAGCTCCCACAGTCCAAGGCCGCTACCAGACTTCTTCAACAGCATCTGCAAATCACTTACCCCCTGTCTGGGACTGTACATGGCTGTACAGGGGTTACAGCATTACAGGAAGGTCCCCCCCTTACCAGTGCTGTGCCAGTGCTGTACATAAATGGTAATGCTGTGCAGCGCATGCAGCCTGTGTGCGCTGTAGCCTACTGTACCATTCTGTAGCATACTGTGTGATCCCACAAATTGTAGAATTCAAAGAAAATTATTATTTCATGTATTTACAATACAAGAACTATATACTATGCACAGTCGATGCGTCGGTGTCGTCCTGAGGATGAGGGCGAGGCACAGGCGAGGGCACGTTGCCGTGTCGTTGTCGTCCTGAGGATGAGAGGGAGAGGGCGCGGGCGCGTCACGGTTGGTGTGTCGCTGTCGTCCTGAGGGAGAGGGCCAGGGCGGGGGCGCGCCACAGTCGCCGCATCGTCCTGAGGACGAGAGGGAGAGGGCCAGGGCGCAGGCGCATCACGGTCAGTGTGTTGCTGTCGTCCTGAGGAAGAGGGCCAGGGCGGGGGCGTGCCATGGTAGCCGCGTCGTCCTGAGGACGAGGGCGAGGAGAGGGCGCGGGCGCGTTGTTTTCGTCCTGAGGATGGGGGAGGGGCAAAGGCGAGGGAGAGGGCCAGGGCGTGGGCACATCATGGTCGCCGCATCGTCCTGAGGACAAGGGCGAGGTGAGGACATGGGCGCGTTGCCGTGTTGTTGTTGTCCTGAGGACGAGGGAGGGGCCAGGGTGAAGGTGAGGGCCAGGGCAGGGGTGCGTCGTGATTGTCGTGTCATCCTGAGGACGAGGGTGAGGCGAGGGCGCAGGCATGTCACCACATTGTTGTCATCCTGAGGACGAGGGAGGGGTGAAGGTGAGGGAGAGGGTCAGGGCGGGGGCGCATTACGGTCGCTGTGCCATTGTTGTCCTGAGGATGAGGGCGAGGCGAGGGCGCGGGCGCGTCGCCGCGTTGTTGTTGTCCTGAGGATGAGGGAGTGGCCAGGGTGAGGGTAAGGGTGAGGGTGAGGGCGGGGGCATGTCACGGTCGCCATGTCGTCGTTGTCGTCCTGAGGACGAGGGAGGGGCAATGGGAGAGGCCAGGGCGGGGGCACATCACGGTCGCCATGTCGCCGTCGTCCTGAGGACAAGGGAGGAGAGAGGGTGAGGAAAAGGGCCAGGGTGGGCGCGTCACGGTCGCTGTGTCGCCGTCATCCTGAGGACGAGGGAGGAGAGAGGGAGAGGGAAATGGCCAGGGTGGGCGCGTCACGGTCACCATGTCGCTGTCATCTTGAGGACGAGGGAGGGGAGAGGGAGAGGGAAAGAGCCAGGGTGGCAGCGTGTCACGATTGCCATGTCGTCGTCATCCTGAGGACAAGGGAGAGGGCCATGGCACGACACGGTCATCGCGTTGTCGCCGTCTTGAGGGCCAGGGAGTGGGCGTGTCATTGTCCTGAGGATGCAGGAGAGAGCCAGGGAGGGCAAGGGCGCGACACGGTCGTTGTGTCATCACCGTCTTGAGGACCAAGGAGTGGGCGTGTTGTCGTCCTGAGGATGAGGGTGAGGGCCATGGAGGGCGTGGGCGTGGGCGCATCGTCCTGGCATCGTGGTCCTGAGGATGAGGGAGGGGCAAGGCAGAGGGCAAGGGCAAGGGCAAGGTCGCGAGGTGGGTGAGGGAGGTGACGAGCAAGAACGCATCATCCTTGTGTTGCGTCGTGGTTGTTGCGTCGTTACGTCGGCCTTGTCATCGGAAGTCTCTCAGAGGGCCAGGATGAGGGCAAGGGCACATCGTTGTTGTGTTGTGCCAATGGACGGGACTCACTGACTGGTGACCACCAACCAATGTCATGTGTTGCATTCACCCGCCAAAAAATCACAAGTCCCCAAGGATTAGGACAATTAGGTACATTCCATTAGCAATCTATCTAATGTAAACTAAATATGGACTCGCTTGTCACTGCCCCTGATCAGTGACATGCTGTGCGAGCTGGGGCTCTGTGCGCTGTCACTCTGTGGCGCTGTGATATGCTGTGATATGTTGTAATATGATGTGTAACTGTGCCAAAAAAGGTGATTTACAGATGCATGTTGTTGGG
Organism: Imleria badia; assembly: GCA_015039435.1. Classification (NCBI taxonomy): domain Eukaryota; kingdom Fungi; phylum Basidiomycota; class Agaricomycetes; order Boletales; family Boletaceae; genus Imleria; species Imleria badia. The sequence continues at coordinate 36,633 of MU130997.1, forward strand.
CCTGGTGCTGGGTGCAGCAGCTT
>MU130998.1:8104-40086 GCA_015039435.1 Imleria badia
TTAACTCTGGTTGTTCATTGCTCTGAGCTGAACATCAACAATACTTACAGCATCATGGATACCCATCCAAACCTGGTGTGTGGCCATTGCAGCTTGGCCTGCACACCTCTCTGAGTCAACATAAGTGTTTGTGAATTCGTGATGGCCAGTTCATTGTCACTTACTGACACCATGACCTATACAGGTAATCTCAGCATCAGATTCCTCATCATCATCACTATCCCCAACACCGTCCTCTGAGGCAATGTTAGAGCTGTCCATCAAGCTGAAGGACATTCCATTCGATGCCTGTGACTCAGAGTCAGTGTCTGAGTCAGAACTGTTTGGATGTTCGACATCTGATTTTGGCTTGTAATCCTGGTCAAGGGCAACATCTACTAGAAGATCCTGGATGAACCCACTGTCAAATACTTTCACTTTGGAGGCTCGCTGCTGCTTGGCCTGCCTCTGGCACTTTGTTGGGTGGGTCATGTAAAAGTGAACATTACATAATCAGGGGGTGCTTTTTCAAAGAATGCAGAATTACAAAAATTGAACCATGTTTCTGTCTAAATTTTCAATCTCAGATAGCCTGGGTCAAAATCACGGCCTCAGGAGAGGTGCCGCCTTATGGTGACAGACACTGTATTAATATGTACTTCGGGTGTGGCAACCTTCGAATTTGAAATGATGGATAGCAGCCATTCAGCAGTCACCTCGTATCACAACACAGCTCCCCTCTTGTTCAACGAAAACGTGAATGGCTGGTTCCCAGTGTCAACTACTTGCCATGCAGGATTGTCCTGTCACAGAATGGGGAATTTGTCACATGCACTGCACCCCGTACCATCACATTTTGGGACACGTCGACAGCCGCGACGCACACCCAACCTAAGCCTATTGTTACCAAATACAATATATGTTCAGTCACACTCTCTCCAAATGACCAGTTTATTGCAATTAGTGATGCACGGGCCCAGCTCAGCTCAAAAGCCCCAGCTCGGGCCCGGCTTGACAGGGCTCGGGCTTCACCAAATTGAAGCCTGAGCCTTCAACCACGGCCCAAGCAGGCTTGGGGCCCGGCTCGGCCCAAGCCCTGGCTTGATCCACAAGAAATGTCGATCGAGGGGGGGAGGATTGATAGGCAATGATACGGGTATACCCATGGGTTACATGGTGAGCAAACGAGCACACATGAGCACGCAGATGGTCTGCGTACTTTTGCGTGCTCATGTGCTCGTGAAACCCAGTGGCCCAGGGTGCATACGGGCGCGTCGACGGCGTCGTCGCATCGTCGTCATGATGAGGGAGGGGTTAGGGCGTCGTCGTGTCGTCATTGCGGTCAGGTGGGTGAGGACAAGGGGGGTGAGGGTGAGGGCGCGGAGACGGCATTGCGACGTCGTTTATGGTCGGGTGGGTGAGGACAAGGGTGGGTGTGAGGGCGCAGAGACGGCATCGTCGCGTCAACGTCGTCGCGGTAGGTGAGGCGAAGGCGCGGAGACGGTGTCGTCACGTTGTCGTTATGGTCAGGTGGGTGAGGACAAGGGTGAGTGAGGGTGAGGCCACGGAGATGGCGTCGTGTCATTCGTTGCGGGAATGTGGGTGAGGATGAGGGTGGGTGAGGACGAGGGTGGGTGAGGACGAGGGTGGGTGAGGGTGAGAGTGCGGAGACAGTGTCGTCGCATCGATGGCATCGTCACGTCGTCATTGCGGTCAGGTGGGACGAGGGTGGGTAGTAAGGGTGATGGCGCAGAGACGGCGTCGTCACGTCGTTGTCATGACGAGGCTGAAGAAGGAGAGGGTTAGGGTGTGTCGCCGTCGTTGCAGTGGGTGAGGCGAGAGCGCGTCGCGGTTGTGACGAGGGAAAGGGAGAGGGTTAGGGCACGTCGTCGTGTTGTCGTCATCGCTGTGGGTGAGGGTGCGACCTCTCTCGTCGACATGACGAGGCTGAGGGAGAGGGTTAGGGCATGTCGTCGTCATCGTCGCGATGGGTGAAGCGAGAGCGTATCGACGGCGTCGTCGCGTCGTCGTCGTGACGAGGGAGAGGGAGAGGGAGAGGGAGAGGGAGAGGGAGAGGGAGAGGGAGAGGGCAATAGCCCCGGCCTAAGCCTCGGCCCACGGCCTGCGAAGAAAGGAAGCCTGAGCCCCAAGCCGTCGAAGCCTTCTACTAAAAGCCCGGCTTTGGCCTCGCAGGCTCGGCCCGGCACGGCTGGGGGCTTGAAGCCGGGCCGGCGCATCACTAATCGCAATTGGTGGAGAAGGTGGGGGAATTCTTATCAAAAATCTGACTCACGACCAGGGACGACCGAATGAGAGTGGATATAACAACACAGTACGGGTAGGGTTGTGTTCACGCGTACACGAAGGCGTCTTACTGAATATTTCCTTTCTACAGACGAGCATCGAGAAGACTACCAGAGGCCCGGATTCGGATAAGCCCCCGTATCTCTTTCCGCGGGCTTCTACAGCCTAGCACTGTGCAAACACATCAATGTTGTTGCACTTGGAATGTATGCATTTCGACTCGACTTTACAGCCTGGGGATTTGATGAACATGCGTGTCTGAGATTGACGTCTCCTCGACCGTTGGCTCCAGAGACATTCAAGTTTCCATTGACCGCCATCATGACGTCGTTTATCTTCGGGCTGGCCTCTGGGTACGGGTAGAGTGCTCCATCCCTTGAGCATGTGCACGTCGATGAGGATCGCTACCATACAAAATGAACGGGCTAGGAAGGTATACCAAGTTAGCACTGGACCAGCTTCGGCCCGACATCTCGGGTCTGTTTTCTCAGTGCGCGTTTCTTGCAACATGTACAACAAAAGCCGAGCTCAAGGAGGACGACCTGGGGCTCGGACAGGCTCATCGATGTCTGGTCTTCCTTGCGTGTCACCATCTCGATCGCGAAGCGAGGCGCTATTGCATACTGTATGTCAGGTGCAAACGAAAGACCCGCAGTGCGTCGAATACGCGATTGCATGAAAGAGCGCCTCATCTTGGAAACAGTCACTGTCATATGAAAGAGACCCGATCAAACACGTTATCATAGGACGAATACAACTACAAGGTAGAGAGCCACCTGATACCCTCACAGCCACAATTCGGTACGGCATCTAGTTTTGTTGCATCGAGTCACCTGGATCTCCACCATGAGCCCAACAATATCAGCGAAAGCAGAGTACGCGCACTGTGACAGTCTCGGGTGGGTGTTCTGACGTATCGGGGTCGGGACGTTCACCTCGTCGAACGACCCATAGGCCGTCCAGGCGCCCGCCTGCAGTAACCACCAAGTCAATATAACCCACAGGTAGGATCGCCGACAGTGACTGCGCCCGCCTTGCGTCTAGTAGGTTTGCGCGGCGGGTTGACGTCCACGTGGATCTGGACAAGTTGCGCCGTGCCAGCGACACATTTGATTTGGCTCCGTATAGTCGACGCCAATGCCCCGTCGGTTGCTGTGGTTCGATGGATTGCCTTTTATTCGCTTTAGATGGCGAACTTGCATTTCCCCAGTGAACGACCTGAGCGAATATTTTAGCTATGCTGACAGACTAGAATTCCGAAATGACCGCGCGAAAACTGTTGACCCAACCAGTCACGGGGATTCTAACCGTAAACCTCCTGGGAGCAGCGGCTAGTAATGGCAGGGTTCGATGGCAGCCCCGCCGGTGGACAGTTGCAGCTCTTTGTGTGTTACTAGAAGTTGAGGATCACTGTCACTGAGGTGGCACATGAGTGCTAGTGAGCCCGAGGTAAGGGCAAGGGCAGAACGAGGTAGTTCCGAGTCCTAAGCTATGATGTGCGGAATCTAAGATCACCGCCGTCGTTATAAGGAACACGTCACTATTCGAACCAATTGGTCGACGCGGAAAAGTGGGAACCACCGTTCAACCACCGCCGATCAAAACACCATTTCTTTCTGTCAGGTAACTTTGGAGCTGATCTTTTTGGGGCCTTCCATCGACAACGGGTTCGCAAGAACGCTCAACTGTATGACATCCCATCATATGTTAACCTCCGCTCAAGAAATGATTACAGGTTATAGTGCCTGAATCAATACCCACGGAACAGAATTCGAATCACTCACTTCCCCATCTAGATCTCAAGTGCAGTGACACACGATGTCAGACCGCGGGCGGACGCCGGTCCGATACACCTGCTCTCCCGCCATGGGTCATTTCCACACGACCGTCACCGTCGTCACCGCCAACACCACCACTCTTCGCGCTTTGTACGCTCTGCATCGTTGCCACGCCCGGCGTCGCGGCGCGAGGATGACTTTCCTCCGTTTGCGGGCCGGCAAGGACAGCGGTCGCACTCTCCTTCGTTGACGTCCGCGAATGTCCCGAGATCATCGTCATCCCCGACACACTGCCATTCTGCTTCGTCTGTTTTTTCTTCAACACCCTCTCGGCCCCGGCACTCGCTGCCCATGACGACCCAGGCTCTGCGGACGCCGGGGAATACGCCGGTGGATTCAGTCGTGCGCGTTGTCCGGGAGGAGTCACCAGACGCTCGGAGAGCGCTTCGGCAGCCTTGCTTGTGGGTAGGGACGTGTTCGACCGGTTCGCCTGGCGCGTGGAAGACATGGCGAAGAAGGGTGAGATCATGTCCGCGGCATCCGTGAGGGGCTGCGCCACGTTATGTCCATTTGAGGAGAAACCGGGTGAAATAGGAGAGGCAAGCAGCGACGTCGCTGCTAGGCTCGTCGTGGAATGGACGGATGATGTCACACGATGAGAGATGGGCCCGGGTGACCCGCGTGTGTGCCAGAACCTGGAGGGCTGCACTGTGGTCCGGTTACGAATCGAGGGTGCGGGAATAGTGACTGGCTGGGAGGCATTGGGCCCGGATGGGCCGATAGAAGTAGTGTGCGTTCGTTGGCGCCGGTAGCGACGCACCGCCCAAAATACGATCAGTCCACCAATGACAATGAATGTAATGGCGCCTAACACGCCCCCGACTATCGCCCCGACCGATACACTTGATACACATGAATCTGTCATGGTGGATGTGGAGGGTCCACCAGTCACAGCTGGAAGGGCTAGTAGGAGTGTTGTAAACAAATGGTCAATCGAGTTCGCGCAAAATTGATGTAGTAGCTACCTGCTGCAGCTAAATATGCAGCTTGCGTGAGGTTGAATACTGCATTTTCCCAGGTGGAAGCTAGAAAATGGAAGTGTGAGATACACATGACCAGGGCTTGGTGAACACTTACGGTTTGTGGCAGCCCAGAACGGGATACCTTGCGGTAATTCGAGCCCAGATGGAAGGTATCTAGAAGCGCCATCATCAAGCTTTGAGTAACATCAAGCTCGAGACCGCCTCACGAAGTATTCGATGCGTTACTCCCACAGTTAGTAATCCACGTAAACCAGCTACGACGGTGTGAGATAAATATCCATAACGGAGCAAAGCCACAGACCCTATGTACTGATCTTGTCCGACACAGAAGGAGCAAGCACTCAATAGATTGTAGATCGACCAAGAACTATTATGTATGAGCATTCTTGTGGGCACTGGGTCAAGGGTCTCTTACCAGGTGCAACCATTAATCATTGTAGCGCTCGGGACGTAATTGCTTTCTTGGAAATTGGTCTGAGACACGGTGTCTAGTATAAAAGAGTCAGCATGCACGACAGATAAGCTACCGTTTGAGGTACAGTCGATTAACTGGATTATTGCTTACAATGTGCGTTGCAAAGTTGGCCAACTTGCGCTGCAATCATACAAGGATTTTGGCCGTTTTGGTTTTGCATCCATACCGAGCAATTCAGAGTCGTGGTCATCCTGATAAATCAGACAACTGGTTGAGGTCGTGGGGTAACAGGGGACGGCAGGAGGAGGACACAATCTTAAAGAACTGAAGTTCGAGAATTGAAAACGGTCTCTGTGGGAGAAGACAAGGAAGAGACCTACCTTTTGCTGCGGAGCGACTCGGAGGTGCATGACATGCTTGATGGCCACCAACTAGACCGGTTCCGATGGCCTAGCCGCATTCTCAGTAATTCGCCGCCCACGCGAAGCACGACCGCGTGATCATGAACGTGTCGACTATGAATTGACCTTTCCTTTCTGGAAGATTAGGTAGCGCCGGGAATAGTCATCGTGATACGCCAAGCCACAAGTGGCGAACAGACGGCGGGGGCCTGCCAAGATGCTCCTTGACGCCTAATTTTTACGCACTAGTATCCATTTGCAGAAAACTTGTCAGTTTCATGCATAGAATTCGCCAACTGCGCCACGAGGCGATCCTGTCAAAGACTTCTTTGGCTGAAGACGCACCTGAGCATCACGATGAGCCATGACCAGCAGGAGCACTGACTCAGACTCTACGAACGCTAAAAAGGCTGGACTCGGATGTCAGGCCCATTCTTGTTGAAATAGAGTCTGGTATCGTCGGATGAATCAGAGTTCAGACCACCTAATCAACTTAGCAGAATGGGAACCCCGGATGTGGACAGTCTGGTAAAACCCGTGAAATTTTTCGAGGCCGTTGGTAGTAGAGCGGATTCTCAGGCTCATTACTGACCACTGAGAAGATGCAATCATATTGTCATGTGTCTGATCATCAGACTAGCTGAAACGCTCGTTATCGCGATAGGGATGATACAGAGATGACCACAAACTGCAAGAGCGGGCCTCAAGTTCAAGGCTTCCGAAGAGGTTTCGAACGGTGAAACTTTGAAACTTCACCACACAAGTCACTTCTGACGATTGCGGTAGTTTTAGCACATATCAAGCCCGGTTTCCATCGATTCTCCCAATAGCAGATAAGCATCATCCTTTGGAAAGCCGCTTTAAAATAGAACGCGCGCTAATCCACTTCAAATTAACCACTGTTCTAGGCATGATCTATGCACGCGTTCTTGATCTCTGGCGATGCCAGTGCGATCCCGTTGATCACCTGACGCCTGGCCGGACATGTGTGCTCAGTCCTTGAAGCTTGCTCCCGCAGCCATTCACGCGCTTTTACAACCGCTCTCGGACGGTTTCCTACAGACCATCTTCATCCTTTGAACGACAGGCTATTTCATTCTTGGAACACCAGAGCAGGGATGGCGCCTAGCACCCTCTCTCTCATAACCATAGTTCTCTCGCTCTCTCAGGTGTCGGGTGCTCTCCCCTCCTCGAATGCGACGTGCCAACCCGAGTATACATGGATGGATAACGTAGGACAACTAAACCCCTGTTTAACAGTCGCATACGTGATCGCAGCATGCGATGGGGACAGTAAGTTCGCCCGCCCCGCCCATTTCTGGGATATTCAGACACTTAGCTGCCTGAAACTGGACAGCTTGGACGCAACCTGCCCTACCCTCAGGGTACTCGTATGATTCGCCGAACGGTACAACGGCCACTCCTTGTTACTGGTAGGACCCTCTCAAGTTGGAGTCTCAATGCTCATTCATGGGATTGTTGTCAACAGTTCCTGGTCTTGTTACAACCTCATGATGGGTTGCACACTTTGCCAGAACTCGGCGTATACGAGCGACACCAAGACGTGAGTGCTTTCTCTATGATTTACTGTGTTAGCGTTCTGATAATCGTATTTCCAGCTGGCCCTCATTCTCTGAAAATTGTCCTTCGAACTACAAGGACGAGTGAGCATTCACTGTACTGCTTCGTACCTTGGATCGTTTCCTGACCTGTTAACCAGAATGTTCCCGCAAGGCTATGTCCTTGCGAATAACGCTTCAATACCTTACTGGGCTACCATCAACCGTACGAGACACTACATGTCTCATGCCTTCATTCCTAACATTGCACCCAGCGACGAAGTGGCCGTCCGAGTTGTTCGACATAGAACAAGCACAAAGTTATGCCAACCAGAGCAAGTCTACCTTTCCTTCACCCCCACCGAGCCCCTTCTCATTGCCCCGCAGACCAATCCGACTATTGGCCCTCCAACTCGAGTCCAAGTTCGAGCGCGAGCTCGACCAGCTCAGGAAGCAGCACGAACCTTGGTGCCATAATCGGAGGCACCGTTGGTGGCGCCGCTGGTCTCTTGCTCGTTCTTGTCGGGGGTTACATTATTTACAAGCGTCGGCGATATCAACGCCTGGCCAATACTGACGGTGTGGCACCATTCCCGCACATGGGCACGCCCATGGCGAGTGCGCACACGCGTTGGCCATCGGATCCATCCCCCTTCTTTCCGTCAACTGCATCGACCTCGTACTCGCCCTTTCAACCCAGCTCGGCGACACCTCCTACAGAGAGCATATCGTTCTTGACGACCGGGAATAATGTGGCACAGTGCACCCGCGCGATTCCGATGGTCTAAATATATGTATGCCGTGACGGTGCTATCGTTTGACTTGCAAGGGAGGTGTTTCATGTTTTTCGGATCAGGAAAAGGAAGGAGATATAGAAGACGGCCCGGGCGTGGCGTGTACTTCGGGTGCCAGTGGGAGAAGAAGCTTCGAATTCGAAATCCACAAGCGTACTGTTCGCTTCTTCTTTTCTTATCCTCCCTCATCGGGCCATCCCACTCAGACCATTTCAAATTCCAAAGACACTGAACGAAAAGCAGAGACTCGTCCCATACTGTACGCCGCCCTGACAGAGTCGGAGTCGGATTGAATTGTTTTACAAAATAAAACGTCGCGCAAAGCAGGCGCACCTGTGTCCTGACAGAACTTTATCAGACTTTTGCTCCCCCATCAAGTACTGACAAGTCCGAATGGAAGGAGATGCTAAGTGCTTATATATACTTAGTACACAGTGTCGGCTCTGGCAGAGCCTTTGAACACGTTGTCTTGATGGAAGCAAATAATTTTAATCCTGTGTTTCAAGTTAGCCTCTGGCTGCCGAGTCAGATGTAATGCCATTTCCCCACTGGCAGAAGGGCGGAGTTTGCCGCTCACCTTCGTTGTGCTCTCTATGTCTTGTCGACATATTCATACATGCCGCGAAAAACGACGAGCTATAGTGTGAGTACTACTACTAAGTAGACTCATCGCTGATACTATTAACGATACTTAGCCGCGACTACTAGCGACTCGGATGAACGTGGCTGTACTAGTAATGCTTCCACCGCAATATCTGCCATTGAAGAAGTACATATCGCCTCGTGATTCGGCAAGTTCGAACTTTGTTTTGTCCAAACAAATTCTACGCGAGGCGAAGGAACGAAAATCCGGCGTCGAGTTTCGCTCCCAGTGCCATAGCCGCCGGTTTCAGAGTGAATTTGAATTCATCTTGGAGTCTTGGCCAGTCTTGGACGCCGCTACTTATCCAATGAGTCGTTGCATCCGAGGTGACATGAAGAGGTGCCGGGAGGTCGTGTTGATATAAGGGCGGCTTCCTGAAATCACGCGCTCAGGTATTAACTTCTATCCAACCTCTCACTGATTTCCAGCCCTCTCAATGTCTTTGAAAGCATTCGAAAGCATCACCACGTTAGACTGTCTCGTCGGGCTTGCGGCGGCTGCCACCGTAACTTTGCTCTACAAGAGGCTTCAGTCAACGTTATCCTCCAAGAACATCCCTCTCCCGCCTGGACCACCTCCGGGGTGGTTCTGGCAAAACCCGCTGCCCTCTGAAAAGTAAGACCGACCATCTCCCTTGTACCCCGGCCCAATTGATTCGACCTGCTGCTCCCCAGCATCGCACGCGCCCATGCAGTGTTGGTTTCCAAGTACGGCCCTGTGGTCACGTTACGCGTGGCTGGGGTTATCATCATCATCATCGGGAGCGCGCAGGTACGATTCCTGTCTTGCTCAATGCATCATGTGTGCTGATCACGACGCCTCGACGGCCCTTGGTCTGTAATCGGTCAATTCGGACGACGTAGGCTACCGCTGAGATAATGGAGAAGGAGGGCGGTGCACTCGTGGACCGTCCCCGCTCGGTCGCTGGTGGTGAGATGATATCCAAGAACATGCGATTTGTGCTCCTGCGGAGTGGGGAGCGTTTCCGTCGGTTCAGGAAAGCCGCACATACCCACCTACAACCCAAGGCGGCAAGAGCCTACCAAGACATGCAGCTTGAAACAGCAAAGGATGTCATCATGGATATCCTCAACGACCCAAGGAACCACCAGACACATGCACAAAAGTGAGTACACACTTGGTTCATGTCGTGATGAAAGGGACTCGCTTGAACCAACGCGACACTTGTAGGTTTGCTGCATCGGTTATTCTTCGCTTGGTATACGGCAAGTCGGCACCGACATCGAATGACGATCCGGAAGTCGCACGGATTCATCAAGTGGCGCGAAACTTCGAGCGTGCCATGATTCCTGGAGCTTATCTCGTGGACCTTCTCCCCTTCTTGAAATGGATTCCTGGATACGGGCGTGAATTGAAGGAATTTCACAAGTATGAGATTCAACTCTTCAGAGATCAAATGGAGCGTGTTCAATCTGAAATGGTAAGCATAAATCCGCTCAGAAAAAGTGGGTTGTGAGTCACCGGACATGGAATCGCTGTAGAAAACGAATCGCAGTGGCAATTCATTCATGAGGGCGCTTCTGGAAAAAACCGACGAACATCAGCTCTCGAGCGACGAGATGGCTTATCTCGCTGGAGATCTATTTAACGCTGCGTCAGATACAGTACGGCTTCGAGTGATTATAACGTGGACTGAACTAACATGGTTTGTCGCAAGAGTTCGGTCGGCATCACAAACATGATCATGGCTGCTGCCTGTTACCCGGAAGCGCAGAAACGAGTACAAGAAGAGTTGGATATGGTCGTCGGAAAAGATAGAAGTAAGTGTCACCCCTCTGGTAGTCAGGAGTGTCTAAGTTAATATTGCATTAGTGCCCAGCTGGGAAGATTCCGAGTCACTTCCTCAGGTCCATGCGTATCTATTGGAAACACTTCGTTGGAGACCCGTTGTGTCCATTGGTGGGTATTTTTTAGAGTAGGCGTATCATGAGATTGATTGACTGTACTTGCCTACAGGAGTTCCACACCGCGCCACTCAGGACATTATCTGGGTGCGTTGCTTATCATCCACTCGATAGGATGGACTTTGTTGAACCTGGCGCTATCAGAGGGGTCACTGCATTCCTGAGGGTGCACTTGTCCTTGGATCTCACTGGTGAATACACCAGTCGTCATTCGTTCGTGCCAAATGCTAAGCTGTGATCACCAGGGCTATATCTCGAGACCCCGAGGCCTTCCCCGATCCCGAGAAATTTGACCCCCAGCGATGGATTGACGATGATGGCCGGCTCCGGACCAACATGTCTTCTTACCCGTATGGCTTTGGCCGAAGGTAGGTCATATCTGTCGTCTTTGATGCCTGACCCGATCCTGAAGAGGTCATCGATAGAATATGCCCAGGACGACATGTCGCGAACAAGTCGCTGTTCATCAATTTTGCACTCTTGCTTTGGTCGTTCCGCATTGTGGAACGACCTGATGCACCGATCGACCCAAATGATTTTTCCGACACAATCGTCGCGCACGCGGCTCCGTTTGATGTGGAGTTTATACCCCGGATAGACGAAGCTCGGCTGAAGGAGACGATGTCCAAGTTAGTGAACTAGATGGATCATGGGTCTCGTAGTATATGACATCCCTGGAGGTCAATACATGCTTCCAGCTGCTGTACTTTAGCTCGTACTTTGTCATGCAATGTCCTGTTGCTATTTCCACGACGAGAAGCTAGTACTCGTCAATGGCAGAATACCACCTCCAAGAACCAAAGACCAGAGCCAGGTTCAATTCCACCAGGCTGTTATGTAACTAATACGTTCCGTTCGTCCCAGACCTTGGATTTAAACATTGCTCAGACGGGCATGAAGAGTTGGACGCGATGTCGGCTGGAGTCGCCAGCTCACTTGTGTGAGTTTCTTTTGCCAAGTCTTTTATTGGACTTATCTGCGTGGGAGTTTTGACAACGAAAATAGCGCATTCGCTCCCGCAGACGCGTCCGCTCATCATCGCGAAGGGCGACAGCGACCGCAGCGGCGTCGACAACAAACAACATTTATTTACGTCCGCGCGCAATTTTAATTCGCACAAAACACGACGAGCGACGATCCAACATTCCCACGCCAACATGGCAACGACGAACGGGAACGGCTCAGCCCCGCCCTTGACGAGCTCCACCTCAAACGGCAACGACGGCCCTGTCGATGCTCCTCCTCCGTTCGATGTTTCTCTTTTCCGCTCCTATCTCCTCTCTCTTTTGCCCCCCGTGCTCGGCGCATTTCCGGATGAACTCTTGTCTCTTTTCGACGACGAATTCGAGGACAAAGTGTCGAGGTTCGCGGCAGAGGGCGGTGGCGTCATATATGTCGTCAAAGTCAAGGAAGAAACAGAGGGTGAGGTGACAACTCGGCTCTGGCCAGAACCGACCTAATGCCCAGCAGAGGATGCCCCTCCGCGATTCTACTATCAACTCACCCCCCAGCTGACCTATTCCCCGTCAAACATCACCTCGCTAGCCCTCATTAAGCGCGGCCCCACCCTCGATCCACTCACTCCTCTAGCTACCCAACTACATATACTGAACTTGTTCGGAGGCGAGGAAACACCATACGAGAGTCTGCATGCCGTGGTGAGTTGCGGTGTAAAGCCCTGGTTCGATGCATTTGTCGGTGCCCGTGGTGTAGGCAAGGACGGCGACACCAAAATGGGTAAGCAGATAGCGTCGACGCAATCCGTGCTGGGCTCATATGTGTATAGGAATACCCATGACGAAAAAGAAGTTTGCGGAGCTCGAGCTATCCCTTTTGCATCTTCAACAAAACGTCGAAATACCAGAAACACATCTTATAATTCATCCCGTCATCCAGCGGGCCGTTGAACAAGTCCGGTGGTTTTCTACGTGTTTGGATCGTAGCTGACTCGCTTTGAAGGCTCAGGCGATGGGTCAAAGACCCAATATTTCGCATATACCTGCAAAGCTTCTCAATGACAGCTCCTTCCTTAATACCCTACACGGTCATGTAAACTCGTGGATCAAGTCTATTCAAGCGGTCACCAAGCTTACTCGTGACGTGTCTTCCGGTACTGCGTCGCAGGAAATCAATTTCTGGTTGAGCTTGGAGAGAGCATTGGAGGGAATCGAGGCCCAACTACGGACCGAAGAAGTAAACATGGTCATGGAGTGCCTAAGAAACGCAAAACGGTTTCATGCAACCGTCAGTTTCATCGCGGACACGGGTTTGAATAGTTCTACGGATCTTGGTGAGTACCCAGTGAACGTTCTTGTTTCAAGTGTGCGTCTCATCGAAACATGAATCAGTCCATAAATACAATCAGTTGATGAAAGACTTCCCATTGAACGAGCTTCTCTCGGCTACGGACCTCGACAAGATCCAAGAATCCCTTATATTGATTTTTGGTCACATTAACCGCAAACTCAAGCTCTCGCCCTACCCGATCCGACGTGCCCTTCCTCTCGTGGAGGCTATCTCTCGAGATTTCAATGACCAATTACTCCGCGTACTAACATCACATCGACTACCATACACACCGTACGAGACATTCGATCGATTACTGTCCCAAACCATGAACATCTTTCGCACGTGGGACGATCTCATCAAGGAATTCACAAACGTTGCCCGTGAAGTCACGAGGAGACGATCAGAGAAGTTTATCCCAATCAAGGTGGTCCCTGCACACGCCAAACTGCAGGAACGGACGAGGTATCTAAAGGATTGGAGGAAACAACATGAGCAGCTTGCGGTGATGACGGGTCCGACAAAGGGGTTGGGAAGTGTAACCAAGGAGGTGGGGGGAATGGATATGGAAGAAGAGGTGAAAGAAGCATATGAGGTCGTTAAGCGGATCGACGTTCTGGATGTCTCTGTCGGTGAGTCAAACTTGTGTGCCTGACCTGAGCGCGTAGCGTTGATCCGTCATGCAGAGGGCACTGAAATCTGGGTCGCCGCCGAGAATGCATATAACGAACGGGTGGCGAGGGTGGAGAACCAAATAATTGCAAGACTGCGCGATAGGCTGGGTACTGCACGTAATGCGAACGAGATGTTCAGAGTATTCTCCAAGTTCAATGCACTGTTCGTTCGACCCAAGGTAGACTCCGTTCTCTTATGGCTTTGAAGTATATATGATTTCGTTCCCCAGATTCGAGGTGCCATCCAAGAGTATCAAACACAACTTATTGACTCTGTAAAAGAGGATATCAAGCGTCTACATGATAAGGTAAATGTCGAGTTTTTTTTGGTGTCGAATCATGCCACCAACTTTTTCGCCAGTTTAAAACTCAATACCGGTTCTCGGAAGCGTATCACATGTCTCAAATGCGTGACCTTCCGCCAATAGCTGGGGCTATCATATGGGCCCGGCAAATTGAGCGACAACTTCTGACCTACATGAAACGTGTGGAGGACGTCCTTGGAAAGGGATGGGAACTCTACGCAGAGGGTCAAAAGCTTCAATCCGAATCTACTGCTTTCCGCAAGAAACTCGACACTCGACCCGTCTTCGACGCATGGTTACACGACATCAACAGACGGGACATGGCCGTGAACGGACGATTATTCGAGATCGTACGATTACGGGGTGGAGGGTTCCAACTCGCGGTCAACTTTGACCCGCAAACGATTACCCTCTTCAAGGAAGTCCGAAACTTGCTTTGGCTCAACTTCCAGGTTCCGCACATGATTACAAATATGGCAAAGGACGCCAAGAGGGTGTATCCCCATGCCGTTTCGCTTATGGAAACCGTTAGAACGTACGGACAAACGTTGGATTTGGTGGAGCACAATCAAGGGATCGAATGGCTCGTCGCCGAGTACCGCAACGAAGCTCAGAGAATGGTTGCAAAAGGTATGTTCTCTGCTTCGTCATCCCTACGCATTCGCTCAACTGAAACTCTCTAGGCATGGGCATCCGATGGGACTATTTCGTGAACCAATATGACACGGCCCGTTTCGTGTCCGGCGCCGACGGGCGAGACAACAGACATATCCAATTCGTTCGCGAGTTCGCTAGCGTAGTTTCGGTGTTGCAAGACAAGACGAACAACGTGATCGATTTGTATCGGGACATCGTTAGAGCAGTAGAAGACCTGGCAACATGTGCGTATACCCACGAGGCTTTCTCAGAACTTTTAAGCAAGGTTCAAGCTGCGGTATGACCTTTTATCTCTGCCGAAACGCGCTAGGCTGACCCTGTTCTTTGCCTTGTTGCCTAGATTGATCGTTTGAACTTGGAGGGTTATGCCAATTTGGAACATTGGGTTGCGGAACTGGATAAGCGAATAGAGAGCATACTGTTGCAGCGCCTCACGCATATTATTCAAGTTTGGTGCTCTGAATTCGATCGGACAGACGATGGAGATACTCGACGCGATCCTCTGCCTTTACGCGACATGAACAACAAACGACGGGCTGGAAAGGGTAGTCGGGAAGAGAAGGTCAGTGATCTTTTGTCATGCTCTGGTTATCCTCACGAGGTTTTCGCAGATGCTTGAAGGAAACATGACCCTGAAACCTATCGTGCATGAAATTCGGATACAGAACCAAGTCATCTTCCTTGACCCTCCAATAGAATATGCTCGTTCGACGTGGATCAAACAACTGCATGATTGGCTTGGTGAGCACTACTTGGGCCTGTTGCCATGGCAATGCTCATCCATCTGTAGGCGTTATCTGCCGACTACGCCGTATCCAAAGTTCGAGATATGAGATTGGTTTGCAGATGCAACGGAACCTCGCCTCTGAAACCACATATACCTCTCTTGTGGGTGAACTATCCTTGTCTGACCTTGCCAGTCCCGCTGACACACGCGTTTGCCCAGCTAACCCACTTTTCCGATGACACCCTAGAGCGGCCATTCGTCCTCATCGAACTCAAGGTCCAGCAACTGAAAGACTACGTCGCCAAATGGCTACAATTCCAATCCCTTTGGGACCTCGAAGCCGAATACGTCTTTAACCGACTCGGCGACTCGCTCGCCCACTGGCAACAACTCCTCACCGAAATCAAGAAAGCGCGCTCAACGTTTGACACCTCGGAGACGCAGCGCAGTTTCGGCGTGTGCGTGGTCGATTACGAACAGGTGCAAGCGCGGGTGAACGCCAAGTATGACGCGTGGCAGAGGGATATTTTGAGTCGATTTGGTGTCAAGTTGGGGAATGCGATGAAGGAGATGCATGCGTCGATCTTGAAGGCGAGGAACGAGCTCGAACATCATTCGATCGAGGGTTTGGTCGGTGGTACGTCGAGGCGGTTCTAGAGGGGACGTCACGCCTCGATGCATCACGTTTGGGCCCTCGTGTGTTATTCTTGGTTTTCCGCTCTCCTTGCATTCCAATCTTTGTTTCTCTTGTTCGCAGGTAGCTTTTTTCATGATACCCGCTCTGGATCTGGATCTAGGCCCCCCACCCCAGTCTCTCGTTGATGCGACGCCGAATCTCGTTCGTTTTACATTTCCCTTACTGTCGTTCATCCTGGCATGCCTCTCTCTCGCTTTACCACTGACAATGTCTACTGTATCGGCTACGTATATGATATTCGATGTAATCGTGGAACAGTTTGGCTTGAACGAACTAGAAACTTTTGGCCGAGTCAGTCAACGAGGTTTCGTTGTCAAAACTCCCACGCAGATAGCTATGTAGGTCCAAACAAAATTAAGACATGGCAAAAAAGGAAAACTCAGATATCAAGAGATTTTGTTTTGAATGACCAGCAACAGAAATGACCAACGCGACCGCGAGCAGAATCGTCGCGTCCTACAGCACCCAAATGCTAATATGAGCCATTCCAAGACCTGGATTCGTCCTTTACTTAACAGTTTCTTCCCGGCGTCCCGGCGTCCCGTCGAATTGGACCTGGCTCTGTGGTGAGCTATAGTCTTGTCTCCCAGAGGTCAGAGCCTGTCATTGACGAATATCCTGTCATGTTCATCAAAATTTACGCGGTAAAGCACAAGTTAAATAGTATAAAACATCTGAAACACTTCTTGGTCCTCTAATCTCAGGTGCGAGACCCAAGGTTCCCGACGCATCTAGATCACCGACTCGGACAAGATTTGCCTCAACCGACCCTCCTCTATCCTGGGTATAAACTCCACATCAAATGGAGCTGCATGCGCGATAACTCCGTCTGTGTACCGGTTTGGGTCGATCGGTGCATCGGATCGTTCCACAATATGGAACGACCAAAGCAAGAGTGCGAGATTGATGTACAGCGATTTGTTCGCGACATGTCGCCCTGGGCATACTCTATTGACGAGTCCTTGTCAGGATCGCTGCGGAACAAAATATGACGGATATAAGCTACCTTCGGCCAAAGCCATATGGATAAGAGGACAGGTTATTCCTGAGCCGTCCTTCGTCGTCGATCCATCGCTGGGGGTCGAATTTCTCGGGATCGGGGAAGACCTCAGGGTCTCGAGATATAGCCCTAGGTGTAATCACAATGTTCAGCTGTTTAACACGAACGGATGACGACGACGATCACCAGTGACATCCAAGGACAGTTGCACCCGCAGGAATCCATTGACCTCTCTGGGATATCACCAGGTTTAACAGAATTTCTTTTTCATCAAGTGGATGTGAAGCAGCGTACCCAGACGATGTCTTGAGTGGCGCGGTGTGCAAATCCTATATGACGGTACAGTTAATCTCGCGATCTGCCTACTCTAAAAATATTCACCGATAGGTGTAACAGGTCTCCAACGGAGTACTTCTAGTACATACGCGTGGACCTGAGGAAGTGACTCAGAGTCTTCCCAGGTAGGCACTAATGCAACGTTGTTAGACATTCATAACCATCAGAGGGGACACTTGCTTCGATCTTTTCCGATGACCATGTCCAACTCTTCTTGAACTCGTTTCTGCGCTTCCGGATAACAGGCAGCAGCCATAATCATGTTTGTGATGGCAACCGCACTCTTATGACAAATCGCGTTAGTTCACTTCATGTTGAAATCGTTCAAAGGGGCATACTGTATCTGACCCCGCGCCAAATAGGCTTCCGGCAAGGTAAGCCATTTCATCTCTCTCGAGCTGATGTTGATTGGTGTTTTCCAGAAGCATCCTCATCAATGAATTGCCACTGCAATTTCTTTCCTGCGGCGATTCCATACCTGGTGTAGGTCATGATTCAGTTGGGCGAGTGGATCTGTGCTTACAATTTCCGATCGTACGCGGTCCATTTGTTCTTTGTAGAGTTGCATCTCAAACTTGTGAAATTCCTTCAGGTCACGTCCATATCCAGGAACCCATTTCAACAAGGGGATAAGGTCCACGAGATACTCTCCAGGACGCATCGCATGCTGCGAGTTTCTTAGTGCTTGGTGAATCCGGATGACTTCTGGATCGTCATTTGATGTCGGTGTCGACTTGCCATATACCAAGCGCAGAATAACCGATGCAGCAAACCTGCAAGTGTCGCGTCGGTTCAAGTCCCTTTTATCAGGACATTAAGTAACCAAGCACGTACTCACCGTTGTACATGGGCTTGATGGTTCTTTGGGTCATTTAGGATATCCCTTACGACGTCCTTTGCAGTCTCCAGCTGCACGCCTTCATAGGCTCTTGCTGCCTTGGGTTGCAGGTGGGTATGTGCGGCTTTCCTATATTGACGGAAGCGCTCGCCGCTACGCAGCAACAGGAATCGCATGTCCCTGGATACCAGCTCGCCAGCAGCGACTGAGCGGGGACGGTCTACGAATGCACTGCCCTCTTTCTCCATGATCTCAATTGCGGCCTGTGTCGTCCGAATGGACCGGTGATATCGATAGACATTCGAGGGGGCACCATGACGCGCTATTAGCACGCATGATGCACGGAAGAAAATAGGGGTCGTACATCCACACGCCCAATGACGATGATAACATGGCTACCCTGGCGCAACGTGACCACAGGGCCATACTTTGTCACCCAATCTGCGAGGGTGCGTGCGGTGCTGGGCGCAAACGGGTCAGATCGAATGGGTAAACGGTGTAGGGTCGGTCTTACTTCACAGAGGGCAGCGCGCTCTTCCAGAACCACCGCGCAGGCGGCCCAGGCGGGAGAGGGATGTCATTGTTGGAGGTCAATGCTGCCCGGCGCCGCTTGTACAGAAAGGTGACGGTGGCAGCCGTCGTCGCAAGCCCGACGAGGAAGGTTACGGTGGGAAGACTCTCAAATACTTGCAAAGACATGGGGAGGAGAGCGTAAGGGGATGGAGTTTCAGGGGGCGAAGCCTGCAAATGAAACCACGCTGCCGCCGCAGTGAAGGTATGGGGCTCGCATCCTTACATAAATACGATGTCTACATCATGATCTGTCAGCGAGAGCCGGGTCGAATCTCTGGCTCGTTTGATAGTCTGACCAGCCCGTCAACGAGAACGATATACAGTACCTGGTCACTACTGGCAGTCATTGGGGCATTTTGACCGAGTTGCGAGAAGAGGCCGTAGGCCTATGTCAGACAAAGCAAGCGACGCACGACTGTGATGAGAAGCAAAGTGGAGATATGATCCGACAATCGGCTCTCCACCTTGCTCGTCATGTCCTCGGTCATAGCTTAACACTGTCCCACACATTCCCCTCTGCGCTCGTTCTCGTCACCACCCGCCACCCGCCATCATCTTCTAGTGACCTTGTCCATACCCGCCGTCGCCGACATCCAACACACGCTACGTTGAGGTCGTCTACCACGTCGACCAACGTGACAGGCCTCTTGGTCCACCAGCACATATTTATTCAGAGAGTGTGCATATGCGTGTGCGCTCGTTTGCACATGCTTTTGCTCACTCACCCTTGCAATGGTGCCTGTGCATGCAATCATGTGTACGCAGAGTACTAGTACTTACTATCTAGTTAATATTGAGGGCCGCATGGTTGACATACACAAGGTCTCGTCTGAGATGGAAAGTAAACTACAACACGTCCAGTATACGTATGTTGTCGAGAACATCCGTCAAGGAGACGTTCTCCTGAATCTGCACTGTAATCATACTATCCGCCGCCACGCGCTTGAACTCCACCGCGCGCCGATGTGTCGATGCCAGCGTGAATAACAGTGCACCAAATGGCTGTCTAAGACGGGCAACGAGCTGCAATGCACGCGTCTCTCTGTCCACGGGTGCCATAGCTGTAGGAGCAGGGTGTGATCGAGACTTGGGTTCGGTACGCAACGAAACATCATCTTCGATTTCCTCGTCGGATGCGTCTTCATCATCTGCGTTCGGTGAGGATGGCTCTGCGACATCATCCATCCTCCATAGATTCGCTGCTCTGCATATCATCACGACCAAGGAGGGCATCCTGCCAGGGATGAACGAGATGCAGAGAATTCATCCGAGACAGATCCTGTTTTGCCTTGATCTCAACCATTCCAAAGACGGGAGTTTCTACACGATAAACAACGCCTGAAGTTGTTCGATGTGGCAGAAGAGCTGGGAGCTCAAAGGCGATACATGGAAGTTTCATCCGACTCGCCGCAAACCAGGGTGTAGGGAGCTCGTGGAGGCGGTCATATAACTTGAGGGCTACGTCGAGTTCGAGAGTGGAGGTGCGCAGTGTGGTCACAGTTTTTTCCATCTCAACGTTCTCGATGGGCGGTGGGAGGTGTGACGTAGCCGGCTGGTTGAATACGGTGATGTGAGATGGCAGGCAACTATTGTAGGTGCTTGACTGCCCGGTCCATGCAAGGATACTGGCGTCTCCAGATCCGGCGAGAATGTGTGCCAATAGACGTCCTAATGCATCCTCCCCTTCACCATAGATCGCAGGTATGCCTGCGGCCGAGAAAATTCCAAGTAATGAGTATGCTGCATCTTCCACCATCGTCGTCTGCCGGGTCGAAGCGAGACGTAGCTTCTCTCGAATGCTGCTTAATCCCGGACCAAGTGCCTTCAATTGCTGCGCAGACACCCCAGTGGCTTCCTCCATCTTCGAGATGATCTCAGATGACTCTTTGTGGTTGGAGGTGTCCAGGTTCAAATACGGAGTCCAATCCTCCGTGTAGAACCGGATGACTTTGGCGGCAACATATTCTTGCAGCGTCCATGCGCGAGTATTCCAAATGCTCTTCACGAGATCGCCAAGCGTCGCAGGAGAACGAACACCTCGGAGGTAGACGATCGTCATGACCGAGCCGCGATACCATTTAAACATGGCAACCAATGCCTCCTGGAGTACGAAATGATCCTCCTTGTTAATGCAGCAAGTATCGCTCCATGCCCAGTTGAATCCCGCATCCCGAACGATATTGCAGAGCATTTGCAGCTTGTCATGTGTTGGGGATTGATCTAAGTCATACACCGCGATATGCATGACCTGCTGGAACAGTGGTTCGTTCTCTTCCCACTTGTGTGATAGCATCACGTATCGGAAGAACTGCTTCACTTCACGCTTGATGCGACCACGGTCGATGCGTGTCGTCATTGATGAAACAAGTTCGCTGACGATTGGCAATGACATGAATGCAGCTGCCTGTTCATCCTTGTTCTGGAGGCGACCAGTGGATGTGTTAATGAGCACACGGGGTGAATGACGTATAGTCCGTTGAACGACTTTGCGTATCTGCGCTCGTGTACTAGATGGACTGACGTATTGATCGCGACGCTCTATTGGATAAGGTTAGCAAACTACAGCTAAACACACTATCAACGATACAACTCACCACGAATCTGTAGGTCAGGGGATTGGGCCATCTTTGAGAGCATTGTCTCAAATGCTTGTATCGCATCATCGTAACGTCCTGCATGATATAAAGCCGCACGCTTCATCTCGTAACCCCATGGTGACGATGGATCGAGTGTGATTGCCTGATGATTCTGCGTCGACAAGAAAGTGCCTGCGCAAGATAGGTTCGACGGACCTGCTTTGCTTCATCTATGGCATCCTTCCATAACCCCTTTGCCATGCAAACTTTACCTCGCAGCATGAAAAGGCCTGGAGTGTTAATGGGATGGATAGATAGTGCAGCGGAATAATGTCTGATGGCTGCGTCGTGTCGAGGACTATCCATGGCTTCATCGCCAAGACCTTTGAGCTTTTCAGAGCAGCGATACCTGAAATCTAAGGGTGAATGGTCACCAACACCACTTGCACGGGAGGCATGACTGCTTACCGCGAAACCATTTTGCCTGTTCACCTTGTGTAATCGTCTCCTCCGTCAATTCATTCGCCATTTGGTGGAAACACTCGATCGCGTCCATTGTTCCTTCGACACTTTCGAGACCTTCACAAAGGATTCGATAGGTCATGAGTCTCGGAACCTTGAACTTCAATCTACGAGTCAACTTAACGATGAACGCTAGCAGGAAAAATGCTTACATCACGAGCGGCAGTCAAAGCATCCTTCCAAAAACCATTCTTCAAATCCACTTTTTCCCACTCCATCAACACCCCCTCGTAGCTGAATGAGGTGGATGGATCCAGTGTTATTATCTAACGATTTGGCGTCAATAAGAACGGACCACGAGACAGCGAGGATGTATGTACCTGGTTTGCATCATCTAAAGCATCCTCCCACAACCCCATTGCCATATATACCTTGCTTCGCTTAATGAAAACGTGTGGGATAGGGAGCTCGAGTGATAGTGCGGCTGAATACTGAGCAATGGCATCGTTCGGTTGCTGCGCGTCCGCAGCTGCATCTCCGAGGCGTTCGGGCTTTTCTGCACTGCGTTGCCTGAAAGCTAACGGAAATTGATCACTACTAATGCTACTTGAAACAGCATGTGTGAACACTCACCTACAGACCATTCCACCTGCTCACTATGTGTAGTCGTCTCCCTCGCCAATTCACTGACCATTTGGAGGAAACACTTGTTTGCATCCATTATACGGTTGTTTGTCTCGAGACGTTCACAGATAGCACGATAGATTGTAAATCTCGGGGTCATAAACTGCAATCCAACACCATGTTAAGGGGCAGGATCACATTGGTGCAAAGGACGATACTTACATCAAGAGAGGCAGTCAATGCATCTGTCCACGAGCCATTCATTATTAATGTTGCTCTCGCCCACTCGCTCAAAAGCGGCGATGGCTTTAAAGCTGCATCACCGTCTTTTTTGCAAATACTGGGATACCGCTGCATGAACTCTGCAGAAATAAGTCGAATACGAATACATGATGACAAACTGGAAGATCAGACGCACCAGAGCTTTCGGTCATGGCGAGACATCGTCGAGTGAAATCTTTGGAAACAAGTCAACCCGAACACACTACAACAAACAGGAAGTTAAAACGCACCAGAAACCCACTGGGAAAAGTCTTTGTTGATGTAGACCTCGTCGTTGAAGAGACATGTCATCTTGAGAAGAGACTCGCCTGCCTGCTGTGTGCGACTGGCCGCATATAGGGCTTCGCATAGATCCTGTTGAGTTGTGGTGCCGAGATCATCAACTTTCGAAACCAGTATCTGTCAAAACTCGTAAGTAATTACTAATATCGATACGCTGATCCGTTGGCCACGTGCCTGCTTTGCGCGACTGGCCGCATACAGGGCTTCACATAGATGCTGTCGAATTTGGATGCCAAGATCATCGAATTTCCATCCGGTTATCTGTCAATGCTCGTAAGTGCTCTCGATACACTACAATATAGTCATTGGCAAGCTTACCAGTGAGACCACCAAGAGCCCTTGACTCGTGTGTGGTTGCATTTGGGCTTGCGCACGCTCAAACAATCGAATTGCACCCTCGTAGTGGCGACTCTCCATGCGCACGTTCCCAAGGAGGAGATACATATATGCCTACTGGAAATGTTAGCGGTGGTATCCGTCGTGTGGTAGTGCGTTATGCACATGCCTGAACGACATAACATATTGAGTTGTTGCCCACCATAGTCGTGAGGTCGTCTACGCGGGATATCGCATCATCGTGCTCTCCGGCCATGAACACAATTATAGCCTATGCGATATGAGCAACTGAGGTGCAACCATGCAGGTTACGCACCTTGATCAGAAGGAGAAACCTGACGCGAGATATATAAAAGTGTTCGGACGCAATGTCGCATGCCCGATATGCCTTATGCTTTTCCCCCTTACCGACAAGCGTTACACTCTTTGCAATGTAGCCAATGGCGGATGGCCAGATTTTGATTGACTTGATTTAAATTAGTATTTCCGTCAATTTGTGGAGGAGCAGAGAAAACGAAACCTTTTCGGCATCATCGAGGGCTGCATCCCACTGTCGCAAGCGTGCTCGGACGAGTGCTCGACTAGCCAGTGCGTGGTGGCTTGGATTTTGAGGCGTGGGGATTGATGCGGTCAATAATGCTTCCGTATTCTCGAGCTGACCATGCTTCCATGAATTGAGGGCAGCGTCGTCGATCCGAATATCGGGTTCCTGGAAGGGTGGGTATAGACGAGAAAGGGGGACTTGATACTGATGAGAGCAAGTTATTCAGATGGGCCACAATCGAATGAGGCGGGTACTTGCAGTGAAGCGAGACAGATTTTGGATGATGATTTTCCTATCCGTGTCACCAATTGCGAGAAACCGGCCGTCTGGTGAGAGTGCAATTGAACTTATGTTTTGAGTGTGTTGGCTGAGACTGAGCCCGGTGTGTGTCGACGGGTCCCAAATAGTGACAGTATGGCCTGTAGAGTATGCGATAATTCCCCGTGCTTCGTTGTGGCAATCTTGATGCGCGAATTGCGGTCAGCTGGCCATTCGCCGGCGGCTGAGATTGTTCCGGTGGATGCGTCGATTTGCTGAAATATTGTGCTTTCCCCCCGACATGAGATGACGAGGAGGTGGTCGTTGCCCCGCCAGAGGACCTCAGTTTCCTTTACATCCCTGATGTCCAGGATTAAGCGACCGTCGTTGCTGTCCCAGACTTGAACGGATTCATAATCAGAGCGCCCCAATTGGTTCCACTCTACAGCCGCGATTCGATCACCCTGCGGCGAGTATTTCGCTGTCTTTGCGTCCATACCGCTGAATTCCTTTATCTGTTTGCGCGTTGCAATATCCCAGACCGGGACCCCACCTGGGGACTCGGTATAATAATCATAAAGCCATTCAGCGGCCGCGATGAGTTGCGTCGAGTCGGGAGAGAAATCGACACTACGGACTCTGCCAAAGCCCGCCGCGTCTTCCAAGAAAACTTCTTCGTTTGTCTTCGCGTCCCACACGTGTACCGCCCTCTCTGTGCCCGCCGCGATCCATCTGCCGTCCTGCGAGACTGCAAGACAGCCGCCGATGTCCCGCGCTTCTATATTTGTATTTGTCACTTGTTTTCCATCTTCCACTTGCCATACTTGAACCCCCATGCCTCCGCCGCCGCTCACGAGATACTCGCCATTCGCTGAAAACGTCAGTGCTTCGACCCAGCTACTGCGGTTGATTTCAACTGGTGGGTCATGGTTTTCTTGACCAACGATCAACATCAGCTCGCGATTCATTTTGTTAGTACGCACCAGTCATTGTCGACGATGTGGTCATCAAGGTAGCAAGACAATGGCAAACGAGGTGCTTGCTTCGTGTTATCTACACGTTGCCCTTTATTGATATAGACCAGTGCAGCCTCATGTTTTCGGTGCTTGTATGACCAAGGAAATCAAGGAATAAACCACCACGTTACGACCAACCCTCTCCGAGGGGCCGACAAGTCGTCACCCGTTTCACGATACACTACGCCGCTTTCTCTGTTTGCTTATCGTGCAGCCTCTGACTCCACACAAGCGATGGCTTCAGGTAGCCTTTTAATCCAAGATTTGTCGAGACAGCCAGGGCCAAGGGTGGTGGCCTTCCCATCGATTAATCCGTTCGGACAGAGATGCGTCCTCCACAACGATGAATATATTGACAAGAGTCACTACGATCTCAGATGCCGAACATGTTAGCTTCGCCGCAGGAACTGCCTCGGTACTCCCTCTTCGCTCACCCTGGGGCTCGCCCATGTACCACCCCACCCCCTACCTCAATTCGCCCAACCACTCTCCCATGACACCACTGCTAACCATACGCTCGTCCTAAAAGAATTGCCCCTTCCCCTTCCCCACCACCACTCGAGATACAGCTCGCCTAGATGGAAACGCATATCCATCCCCCAGATACGCCACGAGTGATCATGGGCGTTCGTATTTCCCACGACCTCGCCTGGAAAGTCGGATGGCGTACATATCTAGAACGATGCAGATCCGCCAGCCTGAGCTGCAAGTGGGTGGCTTGCCGGAAGTGGGCAATCGAGCGACATCATCCCATCCGTCTGTGTCACCTCCCGCCACCCTTCCCCTAGTGGCTTTTGCAAAGTCACGTCGTAGGACTCGGACGAACCAGGTGGTTCGACGAGGGTGAGTAGAGTGCTCCATCCCGAGAGTCTGCCCGCCTCGACAAGGATCGCTAGCATCCAACAGAAATGGGTCACGGTGGTGCACGCTGAGGGTCACAGCAATCCGACGTATGGGGACCAGTTCCGGTACGACCGGGCCCGGGTCTGTCTGTTGGTCCTAAGGATGTGGCACAAAAGACACGCCCGGCGAGAGCGATCTGGGACTCGGACAGGCTTGTCTATCAGTGCGCGTCACCGTCTCGATCGTAAAGCGAGGTGGCGTCGCATGTACATCTACTCTACTGTTATATACTAGTAGTCTGACAAGGAACCTGAGCGAACGTTGTCAAAACTCCCACGTGGATAGGACCAAACTTTCCGTGACAGATATATTCTGTCTGTCAATGGTATTGTAACAAGGAGATAGACTCATCGCGTCCAATTTGAAGGCTGTGGTAAGCTATAGTTTTGTCTCCTAGAGGTCGCAGTCGATTATTGACGAATAGTTTCCTGTTGTGACTCATGACCATCAAAATAGGATCTTTAGACGACAAAGCTGGCACGAGCTAAAGTACAAAACATCTGAAGACACGTATTGTCAACAGTAGACAAGGGATGTAACATAATCATAATCTCAAATACAAGACTGAGGGATCTCGACTCATCTAGATCACCGACCCCGACATCATCTGCTTCAACAGACCCTCCTCGATCCGGGGTATAAACTTGACATCAAAGGGAGCTGCGTGCGCAACAACTCCATTCGAATGACCATTCGTGTCGATCGGTGCATCCGCTCGCTCCTCAATATGGAATGACCAAAGCAAGAGGACCAGATTGATGTACAGCGACTTGTTGGCGACATGTTGCCCTGGGCATACTCTATGGATGTCCCCGTCAGGATCGACTCAGGAATTAAAGACGACGGATATAACCAACCTTCGGCCAAAGCCAAACGGGTACGAGGTCATGTTGTTCCGGAGCCGGCCGTTGTCATCAATCCATCGCCGGGGGTCGAATTTCTCTGGATTGGGGAAGACCTCGGGGTCTCGAGATATGGCCCTAGGTGAGAAATCGCAACTTTCAGCAATTCAACACGAACGAATGGTGACCATGATCACCAGTGGCATCCAAGAACACTCGCTCCTGCAGGAATGCATTCGCCTCTCTATGATACCACCAGGTTCAGCAGAGGTCTTCCGACTGAGTGGATATGAAGCAACGTACCCAGACGATGTCCTGTGTGGCACGGTGCGCAAATCCTATAGGACGGTACAGTTAAGCTCACGGTCACCCTACTCTAAATGTACCCACCGATAGGCGTAACAGGTCTCCATCGGAGTGTTTCCAATATATACGCGTGGACCTGAGGAAGTGACTCAGAGTCTTCCCAAGTAGGCACTAATGCAATCATGTTGTTAGACATTCATAACTTTCAGAGGGGTGACACTTACTTCTATCTTTTCCGACGACCATATCCAACTCTTCTTGAACTCGTTTTTGCGCTTCTGGATAACAGGCAGCAGCCATAATCATGTTTGTGATCGCAACTGCGCTCTTGTGATAAACCATTAGTTCACTCCACATTTAAATCATTTGAAGGGGGCATACTGTGTCTGCCCCGGCGCCAAATATGTCGCCAGCGAGATAAGCCATCTCATCCCTTGAGAGCCGATGTTGATCGGTGTTTTCCAGAAGCACCCTCATGAACGAATTGCCACTGGCACTGAGATTCGTTTCCTACAGCAATTCCATGCGCGGTGTAACTCATAACCCAGTTTCGCTGAGCGGATTCATGCTTACCATTTCAGATTGAACACGCTCCATTTGATCTCTAAAGAGTTGCATCTCAAAGTTGTAAAATTCCTTCAATTCACGTCCATATCCGGGAATCCACTTTAAGAAGGGGAGAAGATCCACAAGATAAGCTCCAGGACGCATGGAACGCCCGAAGTTTCGCGCCGCTTGGTGAATCCGGGAGAGTTCCGGATCGTCATTCGATGTCGGTACCGACTTGCCGTATACCATGCGAAGAACAACCGATGCAGCAAATCTGCAAGTTTCGAGTCCGTTCAAGTACGTCCCCTTTACAAAAAAACATTAACCAAGTATATACTCACCGTTGTACATGGGCTTGGTGGTTTTTTGGGTCGTTTAAGATATCCACGATGACGTCCTTTGTAGTTTCCAGCTGCACGTCTTCATAGGATCTTGCTGCCTTGGGCTGCAGGTGGGTATGCGCGGCTTTCCTGAACCGACGGAACCGCTCGCCGCTACGCAGGAGTACGAATCGCATATCATTGGATGCCATCTCACCAGCAGCAATCGAGCGGGGACGGTCCGCGAGCGCACTGCCCTCTTTCTCCATGATCTCAGTTGCAGCCTACGTCGTCCAAATTGACCGATTACAAATTGAGGGCGTCAAATAGACATCCGAGGCGGCGCCACGATGCATGATCAGTACACATGATGCATTGAATAAAACAAGAATCATACATCCACGCGCCCAATGACAACGACGATATGATTACCCTGGCACAACGTGATCACAGGACCGAACTCTGTCACCCAGTCTGCGAGGGTGCGTGCAATACTGGGACGCAAACGGGTCAAATTGATTCGGTAAGTAAAAGGTATGTGGTCGGTCTTACTTTACAGAGGGCATCGCGTTTTCCCAGAACCACCGCGCAGGAGGCCCGGGCGGGAGGGGGAGGCCATTCTTGGAGGTTAGCGCTGCCCGACGCCTCTTGTACAGGAAGGTCACGGTGGCGGCCGTCACGGTAATCCCGACGAGACAGTCTAAAGTGGATATGCGTTCAAATGCTTGCAAAAACATTGAGAGAGTTGGCAATATGAGAGGTGAACGTGAGCCCACTGGCATACCTCAGTGCTGCGGAGGCGTCGTTTCATTTGCAGGCCACGCCGGTGGTTGGGAGAAGAGGCTGTAGGCCTACTACGTAAGATGAAGCAGGCGGTGCTGACAAGCAAAGTGGAGCTGAGGCGGCCGCCAATGCCATTCTGGGTAGCCGAGGCACGACGCGTACCCAGAATATAGCTTGGGAGACTATCGATTCGGAAAATAGCCTGAAAATATGTAGGGTACTAATTCGACCTGGAGCCTATTCATATTATGGACATCCAACGGCTGCTGATCTCGTTTGCGAAGTACCCTGAACTACTCAGGTTCTGGTGGGGCTCAAATCACTACAAGCCTGATACAGGAGAGGACGTCCCGGCGGCGATTTTCGAGGGTGAAGGCGGGCACGACGTGGATGGATTGCTCGAGGACGAGTGGTACGATGGGCATGCTCGCGGATCTCCGCAACGACACGATTGTGCACGGGTGGAGGTTGATCAGAATGACGAGACCAATGGTGGTCTCTGGGACGTGAGCTAGTTCAAGGGAGTGCTGGTCACGAGGACGATCACATAGCCAGTTGGTGAGCGGGTCGTTCATAGATTTAAAGCGAAGATTTCTTTTTCTGTCGATACCGTCACAAGACGTCTTTTAGTTCAACAAACTGCTTACCGTCTC
Source organism: Imleria badia (assembly GCA_015039435.1). Lineage (NCBI taxonomy): Eukaryota > Fungi > Basidiomycota > Agaricomycetes > Boletales > Boletaceae > Imleria > Imleria badia. The sequence continues at coordinate 37,775 of MU130998.1, forward strand.
GTCTTGCTCGTCGTCTGCAACTTGACCACGCTTGTCTGAGTACCGGTGCGAGGGCAACACTTTGCGAGAGTGCCAAGTCTTTTTCGTCGCACCGTCATCATCGCTTGCTGTAAGATCATTGACAAGGAATCCGACACGACATGCAAGTGATACTCACCTGCTCCAGATCCTTGAAAAGGTTGATGTGCTTCCCAGACCTAATTCCAGTTCCACTCGCTGAACCCTCTATTCCATCTGCCTTTTCGTTTCCCTTGTCACTGACCCCGCGCGTTCGCGTCATACCGCAAACTGCGCCTCTGCGTCCGCGAGCTCGATCCATCCCTCTTGTTCTGCATCTGTACGGGCTTCTTCTTCATCTCGTCGGACACGCTCAACGTTGTCTCGTCTGTAGGGGTGGTAGGATTTGTGGTGGGCAATGTTCAATTTCCTCGTGCCGTCTCTGGCAAGGAAGGGTGCAACTTTGCTTATTAGCCAACAATAGGGTAGTTCAGGATAGGAATCGGCGTCGATTTCGAAATGGATTTGGATTTTCGAAATCGCCGAAAACGGTTTTGAATACTGACATACCTCGATTTGAGGTCGATTTGAGGACCGTTTTCGCATGTCAGCGTGTCGGAGTTTGAAAATAACAGTGTACGCATCAGCGCTGCAATTTGTGCCATTCGAGTCACAACTACCCACCCCCATCACATCCTTTCCTATGCCTACAAAGCCCGAGCGCCAACTGATTGCTGAGGTGGCCTATCTGGCCTATCTGGCTTCCATTGTTTCCGAGTCCCAGATGCTTGTTGATCCACCAACTTCCTCAGAATCAGAATCATCTGATAGCTCATCAAGCTCTGACTCTGACTCTGACGAGCCAGATGGAGGGCAAGTCCTTGCTCCCAGTGACTCCATGTTGAATCTCCTAGGCTTGCTATATTCTCACCAATATCTTGCTAATCGCCAACCAATCAACAAGAGTGGAGAAAATTTGCGCTTACTTCTGACTGACTGGAAGTGTGGACAGCCAGATGTTTTTCGGGCTCATGTTCGCATGACTCTGGAGTGCTTCGATATGCTCTTGGCTACTTTACAGATGGATCCTGTGTTCCATTCTCAATCCAACCATTTCCAAATGCCCATTGAGATGCAATTGGCTATTGCCTTATATCGCTTTGGCCATTATGGCAATGCAATTGACACAAAGATGGTTGCACTCTGGGCTGGGATAGAATATGGCACAGTCTGTCTTGCCACCAATTGTGTCATGACTGCAGTTTGTTGAGAGGAATTCCAAAGGGCTACACTCTACTGGCCATCTGGGCCAGAAAAAGAGGCAGTGAAGCAGTGGGTTGAGGACAACTCATGTGTAGCATGGCAAGATGGATGGGTCCTGGTGGATGGCACTTTGATTCCCCTCTATGCTCGACCAGGATTTTTTGGAAACTCCTGGTATGATTGCAAGTCCAACTATTCTCTCAATGTTCAGGTATGTGTTCTTCAGTTATTCCAATAAAAATATGGAGTTACTCACACATAGAGACAAGATTGTGTCTACCCCAGATCTTCGAATTGTGGACTATTCTGTTGGTCTTCCTGGCAGCCAGCATGATGCTACTGCATTTGCAGAGACTTGTATCTATAAAGAACGTGAAGTTCTGCTTGGGGAGGATGAATGGATATGGGCAGATACTGCATATCCTCTTCATGGTTGGTGTCAAGCTCCATATAAAGTGTATGTTCTTTGTTTTAATTTTATTGTTAAGGATATCATTGAGACTTTTATCCTAGACCTGAAAAGGACTCTGAAGAGAACACCACTTACAACTACCATGTTTTCAAACTTCGCATCCGATCTGAGTATGCAATTGGGTATCTCAAGGGTACCTGGTAATCTTTACAGGGACTGCGAGTATGCATTGACAATGAGAACCATATCCAATATGCAACTCTTTGGATTATCACCTGCATTCACCTTCAAACTTTCATGCTTGGTCATCAACAAGGAATAAATATTTCCACAGATGCATTCTTTCAGAAAGGACAGCAAATCATGGAGGAAGAACACGAACATTATGCTCAATTGCAGGAAATCCAAGAACAACAAGCACAGGAGGAAGAAAATGCACAAATTGAATCAAGGAATGTGGAGTTATTGGAAGGAAAGCTGAAAAGAGAGGAGTTGAAACTAAGCTTGTTCAGGTATCTGTATAGTTAGGAGAGACTCAAACCAGATGGAGGGTATTGTTACAAACGCTACAAGACTCTACCATTTTTCCCCTATTTTTCCCTATTTTTCCTAAGTCCCTACACCCAGTTTCGCATCTAGC
>MU130999.1:0-13241 GCA_015039435.1 Imleria badia
GGAAAAATAGGGGAAAAATGGTAGAGTCTTGTAGCGTTTGTAACAGGTAGGGGTAGGGGTATCAGCTCAGATACCCTTGGGTATACCCCTGCTATTTGCTATCCAATGGAGAGAAAAAAAATGTGTAAGTTGAACGTGATAGCATCGAGAGTAGGCATCTCGATTCTGGACGACACCTTCAAGCATACGCGTTCATCTTCACGGCGGCAGACCTGGAAATGACGATAACTCTTGCTCGCATTGCCGGGTTTGCCCGGGGTCTGTTTATGTTGGTCTGGAAATATGTTGGTGGGTTGTCATTTACCAAATGTGAGCTTACCTCAAGCTCAGTCAGGTACATAGCGGACTGAGCTGGACTGAGGGAGTCGATGAGATGGATTACTATGGATAAAAGAAAAAAAGTTGCCAAGCTACAGATAAAGGAAACAATGGATAAGGTACAAGAAAAGGCTGAAAAGTAACATCGCGACAAGAGGCACAAACTATCACTTGGGCTCGAATCTGTTAACCAACACTCAAAACCTAGAGAGTCCTGTGACTGGCTGAAATGCCCACATACCAGCCCTTCTATCAGGGTTTGCCTTCTATTGCAAGGCGTGGTAGCTCAATGGTGGAGTGCAGGTGGCCAATACCTGAGGTTGTGGGTTCAATTCCTGCCTGGGTCACTTTTCACTTCTCATGCAAGTTGATAACTTAATGACTAAATCTGTCACAAACTTGAAAGAGCTCAGTGCAACGTGGGCTGTTACAACGCCCTTGGCTCAGGCGCTTGCCAATATTATCTGGCCGCCTGAGCCAGTGAGTGCTGAAACACACAGCTCTCAGGACTCGGAATCATGTCCCCATTCTGGGAAAATAGGATCATTGACCGAGGATGTCTCGTAGTACGCTCAAAAATTGCGTACCCTGAGTCCCTCAAGTTGAAGCCGGTGAGTCGCTTTGTCTAAATTGGTCACCACCGTGACGCCGCCTCTTATCGCTAACAGCCAACCAATCATCGTCATTATCAGTATACAGCAATGCGTCCGCAAGCGCCCAGGGGCCTACTTAAAGCACGACGTTTCTACACAGGAAGAGCCACCTGTCTTCCCTTTCACCACAACCTGTTAACGCTAGTTAGCATCGTTTTCGTTGGTTGACCAAAGTCTTCACCATGCCTTCCTATTTGCAACGCAAGTACGTCGATCTTATCCTTCAAGCATCCTCCAAGTGGGTCAACTGGGATCCACCTATCGAAATCAAAGTTTGTTTCATCACGGATATGTCATTCATTCCCGTCGTCTTAATACATCGTTGTGCCTTTGATCGGCAGGTCGGCGCATATGGCACGGTCGACAAGGAGACTGGAGAGTTGCGCGTGGAAGGCAACATCTACGATGCAGCATTCCGGGATGAATTGACCAAGCATGGTATCAAAATCGACTTGAACGAGTACCTCCCAGTGGAAGGTGCCATCGAGCAAGATTTCGTCGTGGCGTCGCGGGGAGCCAAACATAGGGACTTGAATGTGGACACAAAATTGTGCGTAACGGTCATACGTCACGACACGGCTTGATGGAGTACATACAACCACAGGAAGGTCCCCGGAATCGTCAGTGCATTCTTCAAAGGACAGTGGCTCTTCGCGCGTGGAAAGCGCGACGCCGTCCTCATCATGCACAGCCCTCGTCAAATCTACATTCCCAAGAATAACGTACTGGGAACCATCTACAACGTGGACAAACTTATCGACAAGTGGCTCGTCACAAACATTCACGTGTGCCCCGCGTACTCCATGTACCTTTCAGACAAGTGTAAGCTGCCGTTTTGCCTTATTATTTCGCATAGATCGCTGATACCGCTCGGCGATACAGTGGGTGACAAGGTCTCTCTTGCTCTCGTAGCCCAAGTACCCGTCGCTGGCGTTGCCGGGATCACCGCAGGTGCCAGCGGCGGATTCACCTGGTGGACCGACGCCCAAACTGGTATCCATCGCCAAGCGTGCTCCGAAACGGGCAATTACACGTTCACGCCCCTCTATTCTCTCAGACGCCCTATTAAACGAGTCAGGAGATGGATTCGGGACACCATTCGGCCTGAGCCAGAAGGCGACGACTTGTCAGTATATCCCCTCTATGTGTCCAACTGAGGGCCACTTGACTAACACAGGTTCGTGCGGCCACGCCAGATGGCACAATGACTCCCCACCGTGGGACCCCCTTGACGAGGACGGCGAAGAAGATCCCTTCGATCCGGTGAGTGTTGCTTCTGTTGTCTCGTTCGTAGTCGGCTTCTCACAGCATGCCATTGGCATTTTAGGAGATCCGGGAAATTGATCCATTCGCCGCTGTGGAAAAGGCCGCAGCAGAGGCCGCAGCAGCAGCAGCAGCTGCTGCGAAATAGCCCGTGGACCTCATTCGTGTCCTTTCAAGTTGTCCCATATCTGACTCTGATCTTTCCGTCTCCTCCAACATGATCTTTGATCAAGCTCGATGCGATGTTATATGTAAATATCAATGATTCATTGACTGTTTCTCTTATAAATGCAATGCGAGAACGAGTAAACCTGCTCTAATTGTTGCGATGAAACTTTGGGACCCACTTCAAGTTAATGGCCGCTGGGATAGATTTGCTAGTAGTAGCAATAATACGGTCGAGGTGACTCACTGAGTCATGGCATAGGTGAACGACACTGGATCATGATCACTGGCATGATTCAATATTCAATGACGTCATGTCCATGTCTTGCGAATGGCCATTCAACGTTTGAGCTGGTTTGGTTGTGATTTGAGCTTGCTTGTTCTGCTCTCCAGGACACTTTGCATGTCTAAATGCTTGGGTGTCACGAAATCGGTACAGCAGGTTTGGGCAGTTGCGACTTCTTTCTCCCGCAATTCTCCCGTACCTGCCTTTCAATGTCTGTTTCAATGTTTGACTTTTCAAATACAAACATTGGTATACTACCGACAGCGCGGATACAAACACGCACAACAAAGTTATCGAACCATTGCATTCCCTGCACCCATCTCACGGACGCACGACTTTATCCCGGTGCCCTGACTCACGATGAGCCTGAGCCCATCACGTCCGCGAGCTGCGTCGTTGGGATGGCAGCTGTATATGCCCGACGCTGAAGACGCGTTTGTGTGCACTGCTCGTACGCATATCCGAACCCAATAAGCTCGTATTCGCTCCACGCCGTGCCGAGGAAGGAGAGACCGATGGGAACACCGGGTGCGGGGTATACAGTGTTAGGGCCTGCGCTTCCGATGGTGACGTTGTCGGGGTAAAAGCCGAGGGGAACTGTCAGGTGGCGGATCAGGGGATAAATATGGAGATCAGGTGCAGGAACGGGGAACGTACCGGTGACGATGGGGTAGCCGGCGATGGCTGGGGGTTGAACGAGTGATAAACATGATGGAGACGAAGAAGGGGCGACGACGGAGCTTACCAGCTGGCACCGTGGTATATCCTGGGGCAGGAAGGACGAGGGCATCCAGTGAATACGTTGCCAACGCTGCATCGATGCCGCGCGTCGCGCCGAGTTCCTTGTCGAACGCGAGCGATTGGTAGTATGACGCGTTGAAGCCGGTTGTGGCTTCGGAGGAGATGAGGCTATAGGCATGGGTCAGACTCCGTGATTGAACTCGGGTAGCGATGAAATCGTGCTGCATAGACGGAACACTTACATCGATTGATCCGTGTAGCCAGTGGGTTCTTCCAAAGTCGGATTGGCATTGTCAAACGTGATGACATCAGCCAAGGATGCAACGCCTGAAGGGTTGGCGAAGAGGGTGTTGAACCATGCATCGAGTTGAATCTACACAGTTAGTCGTATCGAAAGGAACAACCATACTATTCGTATACAAGACGACAAACCTTGAAATCCGTTTGCAAAACCACTGTCTCATTGTTTGAGTTGTAAATCTCGTATGCGGAGGGAAGATCTGCGGGGTCTACAATCGTCGCACCGAGTGCTTTGAGGGTTTCGAGGGCTTACTCAAATACGACATTGACGTAGGGGTCGTTCCCAGTCATCGAATCGTTCAAGAACACGGTGCGGGGCACTCCGATGCGCTTCCCGACCAGCGACGAGTTGCTCAGCACCATGGTGTAGTCAGGAACAGGGGTAGGTTGCGCAAGCGTGAAGTTGTCATTCGGGTCGGGACCAGCGATAATGGAAAGGACAATAGCCGCGTCGGACATGGAACGAGTTAGAGGGCCAACAGTATCTTGATGCTCGGATATGGGTACAACTGTGAAAAGTGTTTAGAGAACGTGGTCCTGAAGAGCCAGGGACTAACCTCCTGCACGGGAGGTAAGGCCAACAGTTGGTTTAATCCCAACAAGGTTGTTTTGGTTAGCAGGGCAGGTGATACTTCCATCGGTCTCCGTCCTGCAACCACATGAGAGGGGTTTCGGAAAGAGAACGCGCCAAAACGTACCCGAGAGCTACAGCCGTTAGGCCAATCGAAGAGGCGACGGCAGAACCGGACGAAGATCCGCAAGGGTCAGCATTCGGATAATACGCATTCGTGCATTGTCCGCCGCGTCCTGACCATCCCGATGCCAGGTTCCCTCTGAAATGAGCCCACTCGGATAAATTTGCTTTTCCTGCACGTTCAGGCATATCAGATGGAGCGAGCTGTGTGTGTAGAGGCAAAGAAGGCTTACCGAGGATGATGGCACCGGCTTGGCGCAATTTTTTGACAACGCCAGCATCCTCGGGAATGATTGACTTCAGGAGAGTATAACTTCCAGCAGTAGTATTCATGCCTGCGATCCATGCATTCAGAATCAGAACTTATCCAGAAAACATTCGGAAAGGATCGCACCCTCGAAAGCAACGGTTCCAATGTTGTCTTTTACAAGGACCGGAATGCCGTGGAGGGCACTACGTGGGCCGTAAAGGAGGCGCTCGTAGTCCAGCGCGGCGGCCTCGTCAAGCGCGGAAGGGTTCGTCTCAATCACAGCACGCAGGGCAGGACCCTGGAGATTTACTTCTTCGATCCGAGCGAAATATGCCTGTTGTGTTCATCAACGCAGTCAGCCTCCAGTAGCACCAGAGGGTAGCTCATTTCCAGATGGTATACCTTGATCAGATCTACACTGTTAAACTGGCCAGAGGTCAATCCTCCTTGAAGCTCTGTCAACGACGCCTCATATAGATCTGGTAGGGGAGTCGTTATTGCGGCCGACACCAAGAACGAATGAGTCAAGAGGAGGCCAGTACATATCCAAGTGACCAAATGCTTAATCGAGGCCATGTTGAACTGAGTGGAACGGGGTGGGATCCTCCATCTCAGCCAGAGTCGCCTTCAAGTATCGGGTTCTGGTGATATGTTTTCCCAAGCTATCAGCAGTTAAAAGCATGGCAAGAAGTCAGCGGGTACGGCGGCCAAGAAGATAAAAGGTGTATTTTTGGCCCATGGCAGGACTGATAAGGAGTTCAAGGATACATCGAGCTAAAGTTACCCATGGATAGAGCGTCTGTAACATGGACACATCTCGACAATTCTCACATAAACGATATTTCAAGTTCACAGGAGGGATTGATAGTAGGTGACGAAAGCAGCTATGAGAAATGCTACCCCAACCAGGTGAATTGATATTTGTAAACCGTTCACAAAGGTGGTTACTCACAGGCGGGATTACTCGAAAGCCGTGCTTGGCCAGAACGAGGAAAGGATGATACCCCATGAGCCGGTTCGGCAGCCTGTGGCCACCGAGTCTTTTGCAAGGTCGAATCTCAGTAAATGAAATAGGTTCCTTCACGGTGGCTCATTGGAACGCAAGGGGATGGGGTCGAAATTCTGTCGGTTGTCAGAACATATTCAGATCACTCTAGTACATACTAGAATGAAAACGACGGCGGGGCCTCGGATTATCTTCGTGTGGCATAGATTTAGCAGAGCTCCGAATTCGAATTTCAGGTTCCGCCGTTACGTGTTGCTTGCATCACGAGTAAGAACAACTGATCTCCATCTCCCATCTCCCAAGCATGCCATGCATAGACTCGACGCTAGCCTGCTGACAGCAATCAATACTGCCGGTACAGAGGCGACGGAGCGCGCCTGAAAGTTGTAGCTTCCGCTGGTTGGCGCGTGCTGATCAGTAAACTCTGAGTCGGTGAGGTGGGATGGGCAGCCTGAGCTGGACGAAATAGACAGAGAGTCAGAAAGTACTTTACACTCGTTCGCCGCTTCTTTGTTGGTCTTGCTGTTGATTGGTGTGGCGTGCAGGAAGGACACCTGCCTCGATGTCGCTGTCGTGGATGGGTATAAGTACGTCCCGCGGTTTGGTTACCATAGAGGAGGATGGAGCGAGGGCTGAAGTGTGCCCAAGGGAGTCGGGTGTGTTGCTCGTGTTTGCAGAGAGAGAGGGTTGTCAGTGATGTGGTAAGTAAGCAGTCTTGCCGTTCCTGCTAAGGCAATGCATTCGTGTTTCGTGTTGTTGGCATGAAAGCTATGCACTAGACTGCGTTTCCTCTTAGTCCATCCAACCGAGAAGAATTGGCACTGTATAACCAATGGGTATGCTAGCAGCAGTAGAGATATTCGAGACCCGTGTTGTTGATATGTGCAACTTAGTTCTTCTCTGGGTACCACCCTCCAAGCGTCTCCCATGCGTTGCCTTTCGGCAGCTCCCAATCCCCAGAACAGCCCCATACCCAGTCGACCTCTTGGATGGTTGCCTTTTGCGCCTCGATGAACGTCGGGAGCGGGCAGAGCCCAGAGGACGAAGGTGGACATCCGCGGACGCCCGTCAGCGGTACTGGACCGTCGTTGACCACGATACGAATGTGGGACGGGTCCGATTGTAGGGAAGACTCAGACGCAGAACACGAGAGAACTAGAGCACTCGTGTCAAAAACGCAACCAGGTAGGAAGGGCAAACCTACGTTGGAACTGGACGTTGGTCGCAAACGGCGCGAGATCGGCTACTCTAAATGACCGGTTCGCTGGGACGTGATCGGCTGGAAGCGGGCCCGACGCGGTAAGCGTCGTCAGGTTCAGCGCCGTGAGGACTGTGCGGTTTTGAATGAGCGCGCAGGACTGTCAGTGAGGACAACGTGACCTACTGTTGAGCACGACGACTTCGTGTGTTGCATCGACGTACAAGACGTCGTCGAGCGGCCACGTACGGTCGTCGGCATGCAAGGTCGCGTTCGTACTCGAATTGTACGTCTCGATCGGGGTGTGGGTGAGTCGGGAAATAAGCTCTTGCACGTAACCCACGCCTTGCACGCGAGCAACGGGCGAGCCAAAGGCGGAGTCGTACCAGTAAGTGAGATCCATGCTGTATGACACCAGGTATCAGGACACGCCCGTCAGGACAGAACGAGTACTGACGCGTAATTGAAACCTTCCCATTCCTCCTCTGTGAAAAGCTCACAGAACTTGGAATAGCCAAGTGCAACAGTCTTGGACGTGGCAATCAGCCGACGCGACGCCAGAACGGGAGGAAGTGCGATACGCTACCTCATAAGCACACATCTGCTGCATCCTATAAATATCCTCTATCTCCAAGTTGAACCCCTGCCCACTCTCGGCGGGCTTCAAATCAGCTTGTAATCGCTTCTGCGCCCGCTCCAGGTATATCCCAGCCCATTTCTTGACGTAGGTCAGCGAGCGGTCAGATCTGTTATGGGTACCGGCGTTAGGACAAGTATCGTAGGGCGCGAGCGTGTTGTTGAACTATCGACGAAGAAAATGTGAGGTCAGAGAACGCGGGCTCCGACGAAGCAAATTTAAACACGAAACTTACACCGGAAGCCTCAATCGTAATCACTTGCTCGTACTTTCCGTCGAGAGGCCAGCCAAAGAAGCCCAATGCAAAATTGACTGCAGAAGCATGCATACGATCTCTTTTGCACACGATGCGGTTCCGTTCAGTCGTAGGTTGCGGAGGTGAAGGACAGAGATGAGCAACATATTACCCCAATTAAAACGAGAAGGGTCACTCACTGGGACTCAGTCCTAAACACGGGTAGCTTGTTCTGTGCTGTAAAGTCCTGCAAATTCAATTGGAGTTCAGTTGTCACGGAATCAGTCAAGTCGTGTCCGACGACAGCGGCACAACCCACCTCCAACAAGAACCCATATTTCAGTCTCATCGCGACTCCCAAATCATCTACGAAACACATCGTCAGTTCAGACGGCATCTACACACACAAAAGTACTCACAGAGCTGTTGTCTTCCGAAAGGTGTCAAGACTGTCGAATATCCCATGGTGCGAAAGGGACAAAATCACGAAGTGTACGAATCATTGCATTGACATTTGCGCCGGAGATGCTCAGCCGCGTTGGTCAGGTTATCAATACAGAAATGAAAATGGATGACACCACCTTCTTCACCAAGCTTGTAAGTCCTGTTCGTGGTACACCGTCAACATTGATCACATGCATCCAGACGCGTCACCACCCACCAATCGTTCAAGAATGTCAATCTGCCAGTCGCATCCCACTCCTTGGCACTCTCATGCAATCTGCGCGCCAACGACGCCGGTCCGCCATAGTTCGCTACAAAATCCCACATTCGTCAGCCAATCGGTGCGTCTGCGACTCTCCCACATCCGCCAGTGACGAGACACGTACCCCATGCAGTAGGGTATCGTGCTCCATGTCGGTGCAACACATGCACACCCTTGATCTCACATTCCGCAGGAGGCTCTGCGCCTTCCTCAATCCCAAACGCACCGCGCGGCACGCTGTACCAAGGCGACAAGTTCCCCCAAGAGCGGAAGAGGTTGAACGGACGTTCGCTGGGTATCGTGGGCTTGGATGGGGAATCTGGGAGCGAATCGTACGCCGGTGCAACGAGCTGCGCAGCACCTGTTTGGAGAGGCTGGGAAGGAGCCGTCGCGATGATGGCCGGTTCTGCGCCCGTCGGGGTTCCCCCTGGGTATCCAACACTGTTGCAGCAGCGAAAACGAGTGTTAGAGAAGAGTAATGCGTGAACGGGAAAAGCGTACTCGGTAGGGAACAACTCGGGAAAGTCATTGGTGGGAGACGGTGGCGGGTAGTTGTGGACAGTTGTAGAGCCAACCCACGGAGGCGCATAGACGTCGACCTTGTCTGTGCCTGTACCGCTGCTTCCTGTTCGCTGCTGGAACGAATAGCAGCCTGGCCCAAACACTGAAAGTTGGACAGCGAGACACGCGGCGATACCGCCCGCAAAGGACGCGAAGAGGTGTTTCAAGGGATATCTTGGTGTGCTTGCACCGTTTCCCACTGTTAAATGGCGACCGTCGTCAATGTGGTCTGCGTTAATGATTGGTTGTGAACCAGAGAGAAGGCCGTCGCGCTCGCTAGCCTCGCGGCCATTGCACCCTTCGAGCCCAGGCTCGGGGTCATATTCCTTGTAATGGCCTGAGCTCATTCGGCTGGGAATGTAAGTATGATGTTGAGCTCAGCTTGTTAGTACAGTACTAAATCGGCCAAAGCTTCAACTGAGAGCGTGACTAGCAACTAAAATACTTGGCGTCGCGCCGTCGGCGTTACAGAGGTGCACCGCCACAATGTTTAGCCGAATGCCCCGTCGGAACCCGGGCCGCTCTTGTCAGACTTTCATGATTCGCCAAGGGCCATTGCCCGCTTGCCATCGACGCTTCTGTCACCTTCCCCGACTAGTACTTTTGCCATTCATCCTGTGGCTTGAACTCCAGAGTGCACGTTTTCCTTCCGTTCCGACTCTAAAATTATTTCGAGGCACTGAAAAAGCCAATACTAGGCGCAAAAAGCCCGATGCTTCTCTGAAACCAAGACACGTGTAAACAACCAGACGGCGAACTTGGTATCGACGACTGGCCAGCACAAAACTGAGGATACATGGGTTGACCTTGCATACCCTACCAATGTGCCATAGCCGCAATCGAGCAGAACCTCGTTACTCTCGGCAACAGGCTTGGGATAGAAGATCATATTTCACCACGGAGACGAACGCTGCACAGCGTCAAAGCCCCTTCGCCGATGCCGCAGTGATCTCCCTCTGGCAGCGATGGGTTACGAGCCAGACTCGGCGCTCGCTCGTCGCCTCATGACCGTTGGCCATCGTCCAGACTAGGCTCGAGGTCGTATTCCTTATTGTAGCCCTGAGCTCAGATCCCAGTAAACCGCCACCAGGTGCTCAGCGGATCGTGTACGCTGTCGGGGCCATAGGTACTTATCGACCAGGTTCCCGGTCCATGGACGACTGAAAAAAAAAGGAGAATTAGTCTAGAGACACGATATTCCGCGGTTGAACCAAGCTATGGCTCGAGGATGATGCACAACAAGACCACGTGCAAGTAAAGGTCGCTCGCTCTCCCTAGACAACACGAAGAAGCCCCTCGGACATAACAAACGAGTCCACCTATGACCAGAGCGTCTCCAGTTGGAACACATCTCAGTCAGTGTGAATGCGACGTTGGCCAACTCATCCACAACGGTGGCCGCAAATCACCGTGTATTATGCACCAGATCGAAATTACGTGATAGCTACGACGAAAACGCCTTAGTCAGACGACCCACGACGCAAAACGGGTCACACTCACTGTATTTAGGACCCCCTCCACCTTCGGGAACAGTCCATGTAATGTCCTGCGTAGGCACCTTGATATCACACAACTTGCAATGAATACAGTTCTGCATCGAAGTCAACGTTTGCACAATATCCCAAAGCAAAACTGCTCACCTGCGAGTTGATCACCAACTTTTTACCGTCCCATCCTTCTTCTTTGGATACCGCTTCATCTTCGATGTACTCGTAGACACCCGCTGGACATGCGCGTTGAAGTAGGCCTGCGTACTCGTCGACGTTTCTTCGGACGTGCTCTTTCCGCACAGCCATGTCTTCGACACCGTCCTTGCGGACACGTAGATGGACAGGCTGGTCCTCGGCGTGATTCGTGCCCGTGAGCGTCAGCGACGTCAACAAATCCGTCGATAATGGCGGTTGAGGCGGAGGGTACTTGATCGGCTTAAAATGACTCGCCGTGAGCGTATGTGCAGCGTCTGAAGTTCGCGTCTTATTGCGGAACGTCCATGGCGTCCGACCCTTTAGGAAAAGCGAGTCGATGCCCGAATAGGCCATACCGCCCCATACGCCTAACGACGTGTTGAAGCTTGCGCGTATGTTGCGCACTTCGTTGAGATCGGACCACACCCAACTGTTCCGGACAGCGGTGTCGTACTTGCTCATGTCGCTCGGGGCGGCGGTGTCCACTCCTGATGACGCTGATTCTGTGAGCACGTCTGCGGCTGCCTCGGCTGCGAGCATGCCGGTTTTCATGGCGTTGTGCGTGCCCTTTATTTTGGCGATGTTAACGAACCCGGCGGAACACCCGATCAAGGCACCGCCTGGAAAGTCCAGTTTTGGGACGGACTGTAAGCCGCCTTCGTTCAGTGAGCGAGCGCCATAAGCGATACGGGTCGAGGAACCGGACAAGAGGTTGGCAAAGTAAGGGTGGTGTTTCATGCGCTACCTCTCCAGTGTCAGATTCGAACGCGGAACACAACGATGCGCAAGGAATCACCTGCAATTCCTTGTACGGACTAAGATACGGGTTCGCATAATCGAGGCCAATGACCAGTCCCAGACTGACGAGACCGTCCGCCATGTGATACACAAAACCGCCACCGTATGTTAAATAGTCGAGTGGCCAGCCGAGGGTATGGACGACCTCGCCCGGTCGATACTGGCTCGGGTCGACGCGCCATACTTCCTTGAGACCGATTCCGTACGTCTGTGGATCTGCGTCCTTGCGTAGGTCGAATTTTCGAATGAGCTCCTTGGAGAGCGAGCCGTGTGCACCTTCCGCAATGAGCGTGACCTTTGCACGGAACTCCATCCCGGGTTCGAACGTGTCCTTCATGCGGCCGTGTTTGTCGAGACCGACCTCGTTGGTGCGTACGCCAGCGACGTTGTTGCCGTCCTCGCCGTACACGATGCCAGCACCCGCGAACCCGGGATAGACCTCGACGCCGAGCTCGTCGGCAATGGTGCCAAGCCAAGCTGTGAACTGAGAGAGGGAGGTGATATAGTTGCCGTCGTTGGACATTTGGGGTGGGTGTGGAATGGGAATGGCGTATTTCTTGGTAAGAAATCGCATGGTAGAGGACGTGGCGGGCTGTTTGAGGGGATGGTCATCTCTCGAGGGCCAGTCCGGAAGGAGCTCGTTGAGAGCGCGGGGTTCAATGACGGCCCCGGAAAGGATATGTGATCCTGGAGCGGTCAGCTGACGAAAACGGACAAGAATTGGACGCACCTACTTCGCCGCCCTTTTCGAGGACGACGACTCTGAAATCGTTGTTGAGCTGCTTGAGACGTATGGCAGCGGTGAGACCGGCGGGACCAGCGCCAACGATACAGACATCGACGTCCTCTGCGATGCGCTCTACGCTCGTTGGATCAAATAGCGCTCTCCGCCGTGGCACGGCGACATGAAAGGCACGTCGAGCCAGCCGTGTCCACATTTCCGTCGGTGTACAAGTGACCCGCTGACGTGACGTGATTTTGTTACTGTCACACAGTGTTCTGCGGGTCAGTGAACAGGTGTCACAGTCACTGACCGCAAATTGTGGGAAAGTCAGTTTGTTTGGACGTGACTTTCAGCGGTTCCATGGTCCTTGCCAAGTCTCGACTCGCTAGATAATCCTGATCCTTAACCCACTGGCTGGTATTAGTGACCCAGATCACTCGCAGGTGGAAGATATGTTGGCAGAGTAATTGATTTACTGTCGTCTTGGACCGTTACAGTCGTGTATCATACGCTTGATTTGCACGGTAGTACCTATGCTCTAACAGCCAATAGGCTTTGATTACATAACTTCCAGCTTGGACTTCTGGTACTGTACGCGTTCAGTTCACTCACGTTCATGGGAAAGTTCATACATGAACGTTTATTAACTCTTGTGAACATTTACTGACCCGCAGAACACTGCTGTCACATGTCCTGTGTCGACAACTACAAGAAGGATTGACGCGGAAATGCAACGGGTGTTTTATTCGGATGACAGGATAAGTTCTTTCCGTGTCGTCGTTTCTGAAAACTTGGCGTACATTGACTTGACACGGTAACGAGGGGCCTATCGTCCAGAGGTTCATCTTTCCCGCTCATGTCGGAAAATTATAAAATTTAATTCAATGGATTGCACGACATTGGAATGTCTAAATAAAACACTATGATTACATCACCATTGAAATTCTAAAGGTCTAATTGAAATGGCATAATAATCCTGGTTGCAATTCTGGTTGTAATCAACATTCCAATCGGGGTTCGG
>MU131000.1:0-19981 GCA_015039435.1 Imleria badia
GATGTTGGTTGTCCGACGTGACTCGGACGCATTAAACGGTGTTGTAATGCAGCTGCAGAGCGGTGACCGTCGCTGGGTTCGTTGGGCGCGTTCACAGGAAGGATGATTGGAAAGAATGTGCTAATCAGATATCCGAGGGCACTGCATTGGAATTAGGCTCAAGAACCCGGCCAGGCAGGATGTGGTGGACAAACGGGGATATTTGAATGGTCAGACTGCCCTGATTGAGGAAAGTGGCCTGTTCTTTACTCACACGTTGTATTTATGTCACTGCCGAGACTCCTTTACAGGGCTGGGTCACACAGAGACCGCTTTCGTGAAGAAGTAGTCAAACGATCGGTGCTGCTGTCAATGCCCGAGGTGATCCAGATCTCCTTACTTAAGTACTTAATGTCCCCGTCCCCGTCCCCTCATTTGAAACTTCCTCCATATCCACCCCTCCATCCACAAAGTACTTCTTTCCTCCTCTCACTGTCGCCATGCCCTCTGACTCCTTCCCGTCCATCCAGCACAAAGGCGATATAATGGATCTTGACTTTACCGTAGACACAGATCACCGCAAGCGCAGGCGCAACCGCACCACCCAGTCCTGTCTCAACTGCCACACCTCCAAACGAAAGGTCCGTCTTCCCTTGCGCCTCCCCCATCTTGTCCTCACCTCGCCATAGTGTGACAGAAAACGTCCATGCCAGCGTTGCATCCAGCTTGGTCTTGTGTGTATTCTGCTCGCGCCTTTGTTCGTCCGTCTCATCGTGTCCAGACTGGCCTTTGCGTGTATGAAATTGATGATCCTGCACTGAGGTGCGTCCAGGCCTCACGTCCGCGCGGTGCAGAATTCTGATTGAATTATCTTCCAGAGACGACCCTTCCCTTGACGAAACTACTCGTCTGCGCAATAGAATTGCCGAGTTGGAAAGCCTCGTTAGGGAGCTACGTGGTACGGATAAATTGTTTCACCATCGACTCCGTCTCCTGATCTGCTTGTGGTCCAGGCAAGCCCCATCCTCGCTGGGCAGATGCCAACTTCAGAGACGGTGACCCGTCAGAACGGTGGCACTCGCGTGCCGCCAAAAACAGCCTGCATCTCAGGCGCCGTGCACGTTCCCCAGACACGCTGGCGCGTCCTAATCAGGAGCCCCGGGGTCTGGTTTCAGCCTCTGGAACTCCGATCAAGATTGAACCAATTGCGGAGATATCTCAGCCTCATCTATATCGCTTCACGCCGTCTCCTCCAGCGTCGTATCCCGCTTTCCATTCAGATAACTCGGCGTCACCACCGTATGAACGTCAGAATGGCCACCACTACAACAATGGCAACGTGACTTCCAATGGGCGCTCGTCGATGCCGTACCCATCACCAACCTCCACCAACGGCCTCTCATATAACCATCATGCGTCAGACCCACCTTACCATGAAAACGGAAACGTCTATCAGATGAATCCATGCGAACCAGATAAAGTATACGGCAATCACTTCCCGTCGGATTCACCTCCGTCGCCGCCTTTTTGCGCATGTCGAACCAACCCTGGGGCTGAACACGCACTTGTGTCCCTCGGACAACAACTCCAAAGTACACTCGTGTCGTTGAGGCAGTACGCGCAACATCCAGAAAATTCTCAGTGTCAATTGTTCCGTCGCATCAACGAACTTGGCAATCTCATACAGTACGTCCCTGTTCGTTGCGGCCTCGCGGCGACCTCATGTTCAATATGAGCTAATTTCCTTTTGGTGGTGAGAATTAGTGGCAATGATCCGGATGAAGGCACAGGTTCGCCTTATGGGACTCTTCCCACACCGACTGAGAGTGAAATTCTGTCCTCGCATTCGTCTTCGAGCACGCCCTTCCATGGATCATCCGCTGGTGCATCTGTTTCGGAGTGGAACACGATGGCTTCTGCCGGGTTCAATCCTTATTTCCCCATATCATCAGGCGAACCGACCATGTACAGTAACATCATCACATGAACCCGGCTGACGACAGCTATGGGTTCGCCCTTTGTCCTGCTATATCTAGCTCTTGTCTTTATTTACTCGCTGTCGCGCCGGATGTGACTTTGTACTAATAAGTATTTGTGCTAGACTTACAACACGAGAGTATATCTGTACATTATACGTCATGTACTCGTCTGCCTTACGCACGCCACTCCGGCTACATAGACTACTCTGATAATTCGGACCTCTCAATTTTGAAGCGAAATACACGTTGTGAGGAAGGATCCGCCAGAATCGGCTGCCCTTGGACGTCCAGTTTCCACCGGTCTCTCTCTGTAAAGACGACTTCCCCACTGTGCTTCACGAGGACGGCTGTAGAAAGACGGGTCCCGTAAACGTCAATCGCATCGTGTAAAGGTTCGACTTGGATCGTGTTTCTCAACTCTGAACGATCGCGGGGTGGCTGGGCAGATCGCCACCTATACACGCCACGAGAAAAAAAACGTCGAGTGAATCACGGCGACCCAACGCACGCACGCATCCAATATACCCACATTAAGAGATCAAAGAGACGTTCGGTGAGCTGATCATCCGATGTGTTCGGCGGGAGGGTATCGAGAAGGGCGTCGAGCGCGTGGACGCCGTGTTGGACCTTGGGCCAGTCGTCTGCGCCGCTGCCGTCGATGCCGTTGGAGAGGCCGCCGCGGTGCCGTTGAGCGTCGGTGAGTGCGCGGTACGTGATCGGGCCACCTGCACCGCGATTGGTGACGTAGAGAGCGTCGAAGGAGACGGAGGGGCAGGCAGGAGCGACTGAGAGGAGCATCAAGTTGAATCCTGCGTAGCGTGCGTCTGGGGGGACGACCTTGCGCACGTCGTCCTCCCACGCGTGCGAGGACGGCGAGGCCAAGAAGGAGGAGACCAGGAAGCCCCGGGAGGTGAAGGTAGCGTGCTCACTGTGCGGTTCGGTGATGTTCGTTCTGTCGGATCGTATAGATGAGATGGGGATCGTGGTATAGATTTGGTGTCACTTACAACACGGCGAGCTTTCCGGAGCGGCTGAGACCAAGCCATGTGCCACCGGCTTGGACATCGATGCCTGATAGTACGGGTTCCTCGCCAAAAGAATGGAAGCGAGCGGGTTCGGTGGGCCTTGAGAGATACTCGTCCCGGTTGCTACACAAGACGCTGATTGTTGGATAATTTGAACAAGGACGGCAAGGAAGGATCGAGAAGCCACGCACAGCGGGTAATCGGGGTGATCTAGCGTGAAAAAGACAACACACATGACGAGAGTCGGGTAGCGAACGCGTGAGAGTGCGAGATCTAGGCCGGGTGAACCAATTTTGCTGTCAAACGTGTCAGTGGACTTGTTTGAGGGTCTCCGAGGACGTGTCGAATGACTACACCCCCTGCCATCTCAATTGATCACCCCGACTCGACACGCGTTTCGAATACCAACACCGAGGCGAACATACACCCTTCTCTCACGCATGCTTACTTCCGAACCAGCAGGGATGGAGACATTGGCGACAGTCGTGCTGGATAACGGCGGGTCCACCATTAAGGCCGGCGTGGTCGGTAACGATGAAACAGTCCGGTAAGTCTGGGCGGCGCCCATCACCCAGAGGGAACTTGACCTTCATCCCCAAGCATCATTCCCAACGCTGTCGTCCGATCAAAGGGGGACAAGACTACGTACATCGGGCATGAGATTGCCCGCTGTAAGGATTTTTCCTCTCTCCATTATCGGCTCCCTTTCGAAAAGGTGCGTCTTGGTAACGTACCGCTCCATGCCATGACTGACCCCGATGTGAATTAGGGCTATTTGGTCGATTGGGATGCGCAAAAGGCTGTTTGGGACGGCTTATTCTCCACAGAGGTCCTCTCTGTCAGTGTATTCCTCTCTTCCCCTACCTTGCGCTCCAGCCTCTGCAGGTAAACGCGCCAGAGTCCTCCCTCATCATCACAGAACCTTGTTTCAACTTGCCAAATATCCAAGACGTCTACGATCAGTTTGTCTTCGAGGAATACGAATTTCAATCGTATTACAGATGTACACGTAAGTCGGGTTCCTCCATGGATACTTGGCGCCACGCTCATAGAACTTTTCCCGCCCAGCCGCTGCCATGGTTCCATATGGTTCCCTCTTCGCCTCAGAGGGACTCAGTAATACTCCCGAATGTGCCCTCATTGTTGATTCTGGCTTCAGCTTTACGCACGTCGTGCCTTTGATCAACCATCAAATCCAGTGGCATGCCGTCAAGAGGTCTGTGCTCCGATTAGAACCTTCACCTTTAATGTCCCTCATCTGTTTATAGAATGGACGTCGGTGGCAAACTTCTGACTAATCAGTTGAAAGAGGTGGTCTCATATCGCCAGTGGAATATGATGGATGAAACCTACATTATGAATTGCGCCAAGGAGGCGTGCTGTTACGTTTCAATGCAGTTCATTGCGGACCTTGAAACCTGTCGGTATGTCGTTCCCTCACTACACAGCAAGCAGTTATTCAACCAACAAAGGTCCAGCCCGAAGCAGAATTCAATTGTGATGGAATACCTCTTACCCAACTTTTCCATCAATCGAGCGGGCCAGATCAGACCACCCGGACATGAGCTCACCTCAACAGATCAAGTGCTTCTCATGGAAAATGAACGCTTCACAATCCCAGAGCTCCTATTTCGTCCCGACGATATCGGTCGGTTATTGATTGGAATCTATCATATCACGTATTTATCGACTTATTGTTCCTCATTGATTTGAAAATTTCTAGGGTTAGAACAGACTGGACTCCCAGGCACGATAGCGGCGTCCATTGCATTGCTCCCAGAAGATCTTCAGGGAATGTTTTGGGCAAACATCGGTGTCATCGGTGGTAATACCAAGTTCTCCGGATTCCACGAAAGACTGTACGCGATCGCGGTCATTCGACATCTCGTCCTGAAAGGGCACTGACTATGAATCAGCATGACGGAACTTCGCTCGCTTGCTCCGGTGGATTTCGAGATAAACATTTTCAAGTCTGATGAGTGAGATTTTTTTACACCCGTTATCTGCATGATGACATACGCCACGGATCAGCCCGATGACAGAATCATATCGCTCCGCATTGGCTTTTGCTAAACATCCAGACTTTCCATCCCGTCTGCTCACTCGAGCAGAATATTTGGAATCTGGCAGCGGCGCAGCGCGTAGAAAGTTTGGCCAGTGGGACATCGGCAAGGTTGTCGAGAAGAACAAGAACATAAGACAGGACGATGTAGAGCCGCGGCTGACGAAGAAACCCAGCCGAGCACGAATGCGTTCCAGTGCATCGTCTACTGCTCGCCGTCGGTGACTGCCGTACCCGTCTTTGATCCATCGGCAAGGCTTCACAGATTCAGGGTTAGCTTTCCCGAGTACGCTAGAATGACTCCAGCATTCGCACTAGGAACAAAGACCTTGCGTCTCGACTCTCGCGCAAACCTCGTATTCTTGTTTCTCTTTTTGGATCCGTCTTTTATTATACTTATCGTGTCTAGTCCCAGTATGGAAACTGCAAAATGAAAAGCTCGGTGTGGAGCTTGGCCTCTGTGGGAACACGACACTTGACCTCACTTTATCTGGTCAGGCACTGATCACAGCGGAGCGCATTCGTGATTACCGCTGACTCGCCTCCAAGGCATGTCAATTTCCTTCTCTCGGAATGCTGAGAAGTATTCCCTTCGTTCTTCCAGAGTTCTCGGATTGGGCCGTTTATTTTGACCGATCACCGTGCACGAGTCCGCTTACGAGCTGAGCCAGCATCGCCACTAGGCCTCTTCTCGAACTCGTACGAGAATGTCGCGGAGCAACCCTTCACATGACTTGCGCGTGGTGCACGCGCGTGCCGTCGAATGCCGGTCTCGGGAATCAGCGTTATCACTGTGTGTCGAGTTGTCTCTTTGCGCTCTTTTCACGATTGGTGTGCCACCCATCTTGCATCCAGGCACGATGCAGTGCCCGAGTGTGTCGGACGAGCGCTCGTACCGTCCGAGGTGCCAGCGACGCGAACGTCACCGCTGTCCATATCCTTCCGGGGTTGTCTCGGTGTCTGTATCAAGAACTGAAAGCCCGTCCTTTGAACCGCGTGGCGGATCACGCACCTGGATCGGTTTGTCGCCTTCTTGCAGGTTCCATCGAATCGTGTCCGGAATCTTCTTGCGTGCCATCGTACCATCGTGCAGTCCTTCAGCATCCATTTTAGCGCGCATCACCCTGTATCCATACCGGTCGGAGCCGGTTCTGCACAGCGTGCGCGGTGCGGGGGACCAGGCGAGCATCCGGATGGTGACGCATAGGATGATTGGCGATAGGTAAACGGACCCACGAGAGGCTGTCGCGCTCGGTTGCATGGGGTACTCGGACACCGGGTTAGTCTGTCTGCTCAGCACGCTGACGCGTTTCGCAATCGGTGATAGCAACCGCTTGGAGGTGTTTGCTGTGCCGTGTGAGGGAAACGGGAACAGTGGACGGTGACTTCTACCTCCTATTTCCTTTGCACCGTCATTTGTCCCCTTCGGTCTGGTTGGTGCTCCGAGATAGGAAAGGGGAAAGGGGGAGGGGGACATTGTTCCGACTCCATCTCTGTGGAAAATGAAAACGTACAAAGTGGACAATCTTCCACCCCTCTACGTGACCACCCCTGCGCCGTGGTTTGTCCCTCTGGCCTGGTGAACAGGGAAAGAACACAAAGGTATGGGGGACAGGGGCACTGCTCAGTATCACAACGTTGGACCGCCCGAGCCACCTCGGTGAACAAGCAGAGGACCGTCCAACGATCGATCAGTACGCGTCCGCCCAAGATCACACCAGGGCACACGGTTCTGCCCCAAACGTTTCTTTTTCTTGCCTAGTCCCTTTCCCTTTCCTTCCTTTCACATCTTCCCTACAGCCCCACACCCAAAGCGGTTGGATCATTCCATGGCATCCAAACATGTCCCCATGTCCACATGTCATTACCATACCGGTGCGCGCAGCAGCTCTCGATCAGCGATGATGAACATGACCCCTTTTTCCCCTCCGGTCAGTGACACTTTGTTCTGGCGCCCGATGACCGTGATGCGCCGCCAACTCTGGGAGGGTTCGACCAAGTACTTACCGCACCTAGTACTCTCTCTCTCTCTCCATTTTTGAACGCCTATTTCAATTCCATTTTTCTTACGCTTGAATATCCGGCTATCGAACAGTCACCCTTGACGCCACGACCCCGCCCCCACCGATCCGTCATAGTACGCGTACGCCACGCCAGCCCAACCACCACCATTTTGATCAACTTTACAGATCGTCGACGGGCTCGTGCGGCCGGACGCCGAAAACAGAGACGACGTACGGCAGCACCGTGACGGTGTTGATTCCCCGTGTACATCGCACTCGCCTTCCCGCTCAAATCCCTATCGTAGCCGGTACCATGTACCATGTGCTCGCGCGTAGCTCGGTCGGTGCACCGAATCGCCATACAATTGACGTTGGCGATATGCTATGAGGTGTTGCCATCACGATCGTGAACCATGTTCGTGTCGTGCATTCTGCATCATTCAATGACAATTAGTTGCTGTTGACTCCTTCACTCGTGCGATCGGTAGAGGACGCATGATGCACAGGTTTAGGCTCAGGGTTGAAGCAGAGCACAGGAATAACAAACCGCTTCTTTCATGCCAAGTGATCAATCTGATCGATCTTCGGGGCGTATTTACCACCGAGGCAGAGACAAGGAGAGATGCATGAAAAACGCATGTCATTCCAAACTCGTCCAACATTATTAAAAAAAGAGAGAGAAAGAAAGAAAGTGTGCCATAAACGATGTACTCGTACCAACCAACCGACCAACCCGCGCGCGCCCCTTTACTGCGCCGGAAGCTGCGTTTCCGCGAGAGACATGACCTCCATGAGTACCGTCTGCTGCTCGACGCTCAACACAGTCGTCGCCGCCTGATACAATGCCGGATTCTTGATTTGGAAAGCTATCCCGTGTCAGTTATCGACGAATGCAACAACGACACGCGACATACCCAGCAATGCATGCTTGAACGTCGTATACGGGTTGATCGCATCGATGAAACTGAAAAACCCGAGTTCTTCTTCGATTTCGGACTCCTCGGATTCCTCTGATACGTCGTCGCCTGGATCTGTCGGCTTTTCGGAGCGTGCTCTCAGACGGGCGCTCTGAGGGGTCGTCGTCGTGTACGACAAGTCACAGTCAGTATCAAGAGTCGGTCGGTGGCATACCGAAAATCTCACCTCGTTGGCCAGCATCTCGAGATACGCCGAGTCTTCATCCCAGACGTCCTCTAAACGACGACACATTCAGCTCATCCGCACCGCACAAAGCAAAGGAGCAATCACCGTCATCCTCGCCCTCCAAGTTCAAATACCTCGCATCGTCATCAATATCCTCGTCCTCTTCGTCAATCAAACTTTGTTCCAACGCCTTGCGTTCTATCGCACCCGTCAACATCACCGCCAATCACAAAGGGAAGAAGCGCAAAACGCACTCGTGATCGCCTGCGGCAGCGACTTGAAAATCACCAACGCGCCCCCAACGATCCCATACCACCCCTCCCGCAAACTCGGCGGGATCATCGCCCCTTCCATCTCCAACAACTTGCTCAACGCGAGCAAACTCAGCTTCTTGTCGTGTACGCGCGGCAACTTGTCCTCGGTATTGATCGCCTTGAACCACGTGTCGAAAAAGAGACGCGCAGCCCCGGGCTTGTAGTTCTCCATCAGGTGCAACGCTGCGGTCGGGTTGTAAAAGACGGTGTTGATGAGGACGATGAGGTTGGCGAGTTTGAACGTGTAGGTGTTGCCGCCGTCGATGTTGTCGATGCCAATCTTGATGATACTTTGGAGGTGCTACAAAGGGAAAAGGACGTGAGTGGGTTGTGTTGTACGAACAGAGTCGCGCGCGTACATCGTCGATGTGACCAGCGAGGTTGAGAAGAACGGCCTCGGCGAGCTTGCAGCCATTGATTTTATCGCTGTCACCAAAATCCTTGTTGGTCATGGCTGTTTCGTAAATGTCCAACACCTTTTGCCTGTAGTCGGGTCGAGCTTTGAAGACGTCAGCACCATAGGACACAAAGTTGTCCAAGGAGGTAAGCATTTCTGCAAACGACTGCGTCAAGTATGCACCGTTCGATGCACGACACGTCACTCACCGTCCACAAAGTCAATGGCATCCGACTTGAAGAGTGAATACGTCAACTCGAACACGGGCCACATGTTGGGCGAGATGGACGCAAGCTTGAACGTCAAACTGTCCACCAACTCGTACATGTTGTCGAACAAATCTAGGCGGATCGTATTGAAATGACAAAGAAGCTGTTGTCCGTCGTCGCGTACTCACCGATGAGCTTGTTCTCGAGCGTGAATCGAATGATCGGGATGATCACTTCTTGCACCTGTCTCAAGATTTCTTTATTCGTGTCTACCGAGGACACGATCTACGAATGGGTTCCCGCGTCAACGTCAACGTCAACGCCCAGCACAAGACAAACTCACCGTGCTAATCGTCTTGGCCACGCCCATCGCGCCGTATACCTTGTCCTCGTCGGTATCGAGCAACGTATCGATATCCACGTTGTCCAAATTCATTTCGCCCACCTGGGCCAACCCTTCCCTTGCCAGGCGTAGATACGATTCACACTTGCCACACACCCGTGTCAGCGAGCGACATGTCACTTCAAAAACATGGGATACCTACCAATCGACCCGTCAACTCGGTCGCAACCGGGAGGAGCTCATCCTGGAACTGCTCGACCATGGATTCCATCGAACTGTTGAGAAGATCGAGATCCGTCTCATCAGAGAGTTTGAGGAGACCTGTGATGGTATCAGCGCTCTACTCAATGATCCTGTTCGACAGGATCACGAAAAAGGACGCACGTCGAATGACCTCGCCAACTCGGGGTGACACGGCCGTCCGCACTGCACAATACGTTCATCATGGCGAGATCTCCGATCACGGATGCCACATACCTGATTCGTAGGCGGTGACCATGTGTGTGAGCGCCAAGACTGCCTGTACGCGGACAGGGAGCTCGGGGTCATCGAGGGCAGTCGCGACAGCATTCGAGTGCAATATCAAGTTCTGAAGGAAACGCGGGTCATCATCGACGCAGACCAACAGACGATGTGAGATCTACCTCTGGGTTACTCCATTCCAGGTTATGCTTCACGACCGTTCCAAGCACCTCGCAAGCCTACGCCAGTCGTCAGCACTAGAAAAGTGGGGAAAGGCCAAGCATAGACTCACGATAGCACGCATATACGGCTCGCTAGCAGTAAATTCGGGAAGGACATGCCGCATCATAAAGTCCTCCATACTCCCCTTGACTTCGGGATGGCGCATAATGAACGGCCCAAGCGCCGCCGTAATGTTCAACGCCCCGAATTTTTGAGGTGGGGCTGCGTTGCTGGAACAGGGTACGTTCAACAGCTCGGATCGGTAGGGGGTCACGGCACTCACGAACGGAGAATCTCGTTCACAAGATTGAGCATGGGCAAGAATGCAATCTTGGTTCGAACACTGGCCAAAGAGAGGATAAACGAGGTTGCACCAGCCACGGGAGACGACACATTCTCGTATTCGTCTGCACCACATTATCAGAGATGCGCCGAAAAAAAAAGACTTGGACATACCGATGGAAGCACGGAGGTACTCAACAGGGTCAGATGCCCAGAGTTCCTGATCAGCAGGCGTGAAACAGAGCTGAGGAAAGACAAAGTTGGAAACGAGGCTATCAACATGAGGCTTCAACAGAATCCAGGTAGACTTTGGTTTGATGCTCGGGAAGAGTCAGCTGGCACAAACGACAATGTGCCATAAAGCATACCATGCAGTGAAAAATTGAAAGATTTGATACTGGCATTTCTTGGACAGCCATGCTTGCTTGGATATGTACAACTCGACTTGATGAAGATAGACCTTGAAGATCTCGGGCGCAAACGCGGTGACAAAGTGATTAGCAAACTCCCCGTACTCTTTTTGCATCGGAGACGGGAGTTGCGAGGGGTTCCCAAACCTGTTGCGTATATTAGTCCAATGACGTTCGAGTCGCGTTCAACGGTGACCGACCTGTGGAACAGTCTGCCCAGCGTCGCATACGCCCATTTCTTGGCCTTCCACCACTCGGACTTTTCTCTCTCCTCTTCATTTTCAGGGACGGCGTTGCTCGGAAGCGACAGATTGACAACTTGGAAGAGGAGTCGACCCCAAGGCACGAGGCTTTCAGCGCTTTGCTGGTGTACACTGAGGTTGACAATGAGGGACGTCCTGTACGTCTTGAGAATGAGATGCAGCATCGACGGGATCTCTTGCGCCGCCGAGGGAGGCGTGTTCAACATGCCACCCGCGATGGTGACGAGGGTCGGGAAGACCTTTTCCACGATGAGAGGAAGGTAATCCTTGCTCTGACGATACCTACCCCGCCCGTCAGCGAAACCGACCAAGACCCGCCAAGGCCTGGCTCACCTAAACGCACGCGCACACTCGAGCGCTGCCACGCACCCCGCGCCGACTTCGCGAATGTCGCCACTGTTCAACAACGCGTTGATGCTGTCCAGCAACCCGGACCACCGCTCTGGAAAATCATGCGAGATGAGATCTTTGAGGATTGCACCGAGTTGGACAGTGATCGTCCTCGAGGGCGATGCGGCGAGGACACGCAAGATGGCTGATTTGAGCGCGTCGCGATCTGATTGCGCGATCGGGACCTGTTCTGGACGCGTGGTGGGCGTGTCGACGATGTACGCGGTGTGGACGCGGTTTTTGAGGTAGACGGAACACGCTTGACGGGTTGAGCTGGGCGGGTGGGTGAGCGGGGCGAGTTGGCAGAGAACACTACACGTACAGATCGACGCTGTCTGAAGCGATTATTTGCAAGATGGCGGTCAACATGCCCTCTTGTGCACCGATCTAGAACTATCTGTGTCCCTGTCGACGAAGAAACCAAAGTTGGACAGACCTTGCGAATCTGAAGTTCGCCCGCCTTTTGGATGTTGGGATCGGCATTGTAAGTGGTCGCAAAGAGACCCGCGAGTGCTTGGAGATCCATCGCCGCGTGATGGACGTTTGTGTACAAGCTCAAATTTTACGCGCGTCACGTCTAATTATCATTGTTGCCATCTATGGTACAATGTCCCCTAACTTGACGTATCCAACAGGTATCTCCACGTCCCGAACAACATGTTCACCATGAACCCTATCACAATGCCCAGCTGCGTCTTGCGTCTAGAAGAAAGCTTAGGTGAACACAACACCCACTAAAATAGATGGCAACATACGGGAAAATCACATTTTCCGTGGGCTGGACCTCGTTTCCATCGTCCCAGAAAGCAGCCGGTTTGGCATCGCGTAGGAAGAACAAGGGCAATATGGGAAAGAAAAACCCCATGACAATGCCCCGCAGAATCATGCTCTGCGCCGACGTCTGAACGAGCGGTGCATTGCCCACGCTATCCATCGAATCGATCCATTGCTCTTCCAACGCACGCGCGTGCTCGTCATCTACCGAAATGAGCCATGGTCGGTCGACGCAGTACGCGAAATGCACATACAATCCTCGTCGTTTTCGATCTCGATGTCGAGATAGTTTGACGACGACTGGCTATGGAATTGCCTCCGAAAGTTGGAAATGTCTTCCTCTGAAAACCCGGCTGCAACCAGACGGTCGAAGCCACGCAATGGTCGGAGTTGTGCAACCTGTCCGTTTCGTCCGTGAACGAGCCTAGTACCCATGGCCTATGCTTACCTGTTGCGTATCCTCGGTTTCTGCTCCCAGCTCGATCTTGGGCCCAACGGAGCAATGCAGCCAAGTAATTATGTGGGATTGCGGGGAGGATGAAGCCGTGTCAGTGGACGGAGACGTGGCACGCGACTGCCGGTCCTCGAGCGTACTCAACCAGGAATGCAGCAGAGTACCATCCGTGAGCAGTCGGCCAGCGTGAATTAGTCTCAGTCGCCGGTCCTTTAGCTGCGGACGTGCAGCGACTATCTGGTGTCTGATTCAGCGACACCCTTGGTTGCGACAACACACATACCTTTGCCTTGACATCCCGCACGGCGTCTGTGTTCGTCACGAACAGAACCAGGTCTGGGATGCCCTCTGTAAACCGGATTGTCAAGTTCCTAGAGTCATTTTGAGAGGGTTCCCCGTCCACTTCTGGGTCTATCGCGCGCTGCTTTCCCTTTGCCTTTTCGCTGAGCATGGTCAGACGTATGCCGGTGGCTGTGCAAATACCGCAGTAGTCACCAAGATCTCATCGTGGGAAAAACAACACTCACTACTACTACCACTACACCATTCATTAGCCCATCATGCCCCGCGCAGAAGGCAAGTCCCTACGTTCCACCATATCCAATCGCTGACCATGTCGTCCAGTCGGAACGCCAAAGTACCTGGCAAACAAGATGAAGTCAAAGGGCCTCCAGCGCCTTCGATGGTACTGCCAAGTCTGCGAGAAACAATGCAGAGACGAAAACGGCTTCAAATGCCACGCCCAATCCGAGGCCCATCTCCGTCAGATGCTCGTCGTCGGCGAGAACGCAGGCAGACACATTGCCGACTTTTCGAGTCAGTTCCAGCACGACTTTGTCCAACTCCTGTCTCGGAGGTACGTACCCGCATTCGCTCTCGTACAATAGTCGCTGATCGCCTACATGATTAGGTTCGGAACCAAGCGGGTTTTTGCGAACCGGGTGTACCAAGAGTTCATCCAAGACAAGCAGCATCTCCACATGAACGCCACCCGCTGGGTCACCCTCACCGAATTCGCCAAACACCTCGGTCGTTCAGGCATCGCCCGCGTCGACGAAACCGACAAGGGCTGGTTCATTGCTTGGATCGACAACTCCCCCAAGGCCCTCGCCAAGCAAGAAGCCTCGCTCAAAAAGGAGCGCGCGACCATGTCTGACGAGCAACGCGAGCGGATATTGATTTCAGAGCAGATCGAGAGGGCGAAGCAAGAGGCTGGACCGTCTTCGGGGTCGGCTTCGCCACCCCCGGAGGAACGGGCTCTACAACGGGACGACAGTGCCGAGAAAGTTGTTCTCTCGTTCTCCATGAAACCGACTGCATCTGGTGAGAGCACCCCCGCCCCCGCCGCGGGGGGATTGAAGCTTAATCCCCTCAAATCGGGCGTCAATCCTCTGAAACGCCCCAACGTCTTCAAGACCTCAGCGGCTGGTACCAGTAAACCCTCGGATCATGGCGACAGCAGAAACGACAAGAAACGACCGGCTTCTGCCATGTCTGCTGCGGAACGTCTGATTTTGGAGGAACAGGAACGAAAACGACGAAGGATGGAGAGGGAGGGTGTTGTATCTTAGCGTGTATCCTATTTTTTTGTAACACTCTAGTCTCCCATACTATGGCACTTTCCAGCAAATACTAGTATCAGATCAAACAGAGGCCATTCTCATATCAGTGCGACAATAACGTCACGAATAAGAGTCATAAGAGTTATCTTTTAGGGCCTAGGTCTTGTGGAGAACGAGTGTGAGACGATCAGGAGACACGCTTCACATTGTTTATAACAAGCGCGAGCTACTTCAAACTGAACACGAGTCAACTAAAGACAGGGGCTTGGCTCAATCAAACAGGGGACTTGCCAAGGGTAATCTGCAACTTCAATGATGTTGCCCCCGTCCAAGCCAGAGGCCATATTCTACTACTCAGGCTTGCCTTCCGGCCCTCACTTGGTCTACCGTACTGGCACCACGCCCTGGGAGGAGCCCACCGGCCCCGAGGCTTACCGCGTGCTGAAGGAGGTCAAGCCAGTCTTCAGTCACAAGATTGTAACCGTCTGGGACGACCTGGGCCCAAGGGTCTGCGGCTGCCTAGATTCCGTGCGGGTTACTTGGACGAGTGTCGACGTTGTTCGCTTTGCCGTGGTCGGGGAGGCCCTGGTCCCCCCGTTATATGGATCGGGGTCATGCCGCAGTCTCTCTCCATCGAGGACGCCCACACCGCGGCCGTCGGTTGCCAGGAACTCCTCGAGTCGTACAAGATCACTGACGTCGAAGTCGAGTTCAGGGAATCCGTTTTCTCCCGGTCTGCCGGTCCTAAGCTCCTCGAATCCGTCCCCTTCTTCAACGCCACCGCCAGCGTTCGCGGTCCTCTAACCCCCGCGCTCGGTCTACGGATCGCTACCCGAGACACGCCGTACGCTGAGGGCACCGGAGCTCTCTACATCCCCGAAGGCGGCAACAGCGAAAAGGTCTTCATTCTTTCCACCCGGCACGTCGTTTTCCCGCCTAATGCAGGGAATAATGAGCTCTACAACCACACAAACGTCAGCCAGCCTCCTCGCGAGGTCCTCCTCCCCGGCCCCAAGGCGTTCCAGACCTTACTCGAGTCTACCATGGTCAAGATCAGGGGGTGCGAGTTCATGATCGACTACCATAAGCAGCAGCTTACTAGTAGTAACTTGAACTACACCGCGAAGCAGCGGACGGGGGTTGAGAATATGTTGAAGGAGGAGGAGAAGGCGAGCAAAGTCCTTGACCAGTTCCACGATGAGATCATGAAGTACTGGAGCAAAGAGGACCAACGCGTCATTGGTCATGTTGCCTACTCCCCTCCCATCACTGTCGGTACTGGACCTACTGGATACACTGCGGATTGGGCTCTCATCGAGCTCGACCGCAACAAGATCGACTGGGACACCTTCAAGGGCAATGTTATCGACCTTGGTACGTTTTGATCTGTCTCACGAAAGTCACCTAGTCTAACTGTTATATCCAGGTACAGAGATTCATATACGCACCTTTACCCTCCGCATGTACCCTGACCGCACGGCCCCCACCTTTTTCAAGTACCCATTTGACCGCCTCTTGCCGCTTCAGGGCGTCATTGAGGAAGACGAACTGCTCCGCCCGCAAATGCTCGACGCGGACGGCGAACGGTGCCTCATTGTAATCAAGAGTGGTTGCACCACAGGTGTGACCATCGGCCGCGCTACCGGCGCCAAGTCCTTCGTGCGCGAGTACTTCCCGGACGGCACGCAGGAGACGTCTGTGGAGTGGGCAATCCTCCCGTATGATCAAAAGTCCGGCGCATTCTCCGCCTCAGGTGACTCCGGCGCCATCATTGTTGACGACAAGGGACGTATCGGGGGTCTCCTCACTGGCGGTGCTGGCAAGATGGAGGACGCTGGCAAGATGGAGGTCGCCGATGTCACGTACGCGTCGCCTTTCTACTGGCTCTTGCAGCGTATCCAGACCCACTTTCCCAATACCCACCTCTACTAGCTCACAGCCTAGGCTTCGCAATATCGATCCAGAAGACATCGGCGACGCTGGTGAGGAGGTGAGAGGCGAAGACATCTCGTTCCCTTTCTTCTTCTTGCTTTTGCTTTTGCTTTTGCTTTTGCTTCTGCGACTTCTTCTCCTTCCTTCATGCTCCTTTATCTTTGGGTTCGTTGTCGGTGCAGATGGGTACTTTGACTGTTGGACTGCTGTTTAGGTTCGTCTCTCTTTTCCCATCTCATCTTTTCGTGTAACCAACGACCTTGATGTCTAAGCCTTGGACTAGTGGACTCGTTGTTCAGGCTCGCCTCCTTTTTTCGTATAACTAATTGCCTTTATTAACGGTTTAGGCCCCAGACTCGAAGACTTGTCATTTAGGTTTTGTCTCGTTTCTTTCCTCTCCTCCCTTGACGTCCTCGATATTCACGCCCCAGACGACTCTCTCGGAGGTGCGTCCGCGCTTTTCTGGACGCGCTCGCCTGCTGATCGTGCTACGTGACTAGGTTTGGAATGTTATAGTATTATTTTGTATCTTTGCATGGTTGTATACTTATTGTATCCTATCTTCACACGGTAACACTAGTACTACGACGGTTGTCGATGCCCAGTCGCCCATAGGCAGTCCTTTAGGTAGAAAATACATCAATATGGCAATAACCTGCAAGTCATCGAAGGGGAAAACCGCCGTCGAAAATGTTGGAATGGGTAGCCTGAGTAGCGTCTCTTACTTCAACCGTGGCGTACCACCGTCCAAATCCAGGTTCAGGGACGCGCCTAAAGGACCTCTCGGAATATCACCTTGCCCCCTTCTTCCTCCATCGACACCCGGATCACATGGTCATTATGGATTCCCAGATGAGCATAATGTACACCTTGTCTGATGTCGTCCGTCCCCACCCCATGACTGCATGTGCTTTGGTATGAGTATTACTATCAAGGAAGGTGAACAATGCATGTCTCACCAGCGCAAGAAATGACTTTCGAATTCGAATCGACTCACCGCATTCCCGACACGAGGCAGGCATAATAGGCATTGCCTATAATCATATGGCGATCGTTCCTTCGTGGCAGACTTTTCGAGAGCCTGGATCCTGTTGATGTATTCATCACTTATGAGTGTCCAGCGTGGTGACTCGGACAGAGGTGCTAGAAAAGGCGAATGGTGGGAATGGGCATGCAACATCTATTGTTCAGTATCCAATGCTCAGCCTTGTCAATAACTCTTCGAGAGTTGGTAAGGACATACCGCGTCCCTCCAGTTCATGACAAAATTGAATGATCAGTGACAAGCTAGACATCTCAATTGTGCATTCCGTCGATCCATATCATCTGCCGTGGCTACACTTGGATCCAGTCCACATGCGTGGATTATGTAGGGTGCCTCTTCCAGGCATTCAATGCGGAACCGGTCCGGGAGAGACCCACCGCGCACCGAGACATCGTCATCCAACTCGAGGCGGGGGTAATCTTGATCAAGCATTGAAGTCAAAAATACTTCGGAATGCACGTAAAGGCTGCCACCAGCCGTGCCGAATACAGCACAGGCTAGGTGTAGCTTGTCCAGATCCGTTTTGTGCGGTTCTGCACTTGCTGCATTGCTTGATGCCACGACCCGACGAGATGAAGCGCCTTGTGAACACAGGCGAGGAGGAATCCTAACTAATTCAGCAAGCTCAGCATCGAGCTGCTTCTTCCACTCCTCGACCAGGACAGGTAGCTGTGCAAATACGGATGCGAACGACTTCTCGCCCATTGGAGTTTCCTCGGGAGCCATAATGATGTCTCGAAAGGGAGGGAAACGATCGACGTCAGCAACATGCGGGAGGAGGCCATAGAATGGTATGTCTGGCGACCGTTGCCTCACGTAAATGTCATATTCGGATGCCAATAAGAGTCGACGTGGTTGATGAACAACTGTATTTAATCGCAATCGCCTGTGGTGGTTCATAGTCTCGAGCCATTTGGGCAACACCCGAGTCCATTCTATCATATCAATAATAAACTTCCAGGCAAGGGCTATCTCGTTAGATGCAAGCTGACCTTTATCCGTGAGCGGCTTGGATGTCATTTTGCAGGATTTCCGAAAGCAATCAGGATTAAAATAACTGATTTCGCGCTCATATCCGAGCTCTTCAAGACGCTCTAAAATGCTATACCAGCCAGATATAAAAGCCGTAACTATTGAGAAAGGGAACTGACAGTTCGAATCGCTCCTGCCTAAGCGACTCCAGCTCGTCTTTGCGTTTTGATGCCATCCGTTCCTGCCAACGTTCGCACTTTTTTGCGTGCTGTTAAAATGTATCAGAAAATTGCTCAGAAGAGATAAATTACTGCATACACTGCATATAGCGAAATAATGCTTCTCCTTCTCACTTGAGAATTGCCGCTTGTCGGATGAACGTTCATACTCCTGCATCAATGAATCTCCCTGTTCTTTATCATGCCATGCATACTCTGCATATATTGTCTAGAAGTGTGATCCCTGGAAGGCGATGCCACCGACCTTTACCCGTTGGGATGGATTCCGCGGTTATCATGAGTATTCTGGAAACACTCCAGGTCCAGCAATTATAACGACAAAGCCTAATTTTGTCCATTAATGCAGAGCCTGTGAGTAAACATATTGGGAATCGTAGCGTTCATCTCTGCACTCTGTACAATACCTTCGGCGTATGCGCCAGAAAACAGCCGTTGTATGTTTGTCACAGGCCTTTGTCACATTTGAGAGTGGTTTGAAACATCAGGAGAGTCTACATACGTGGCAACGGGCGTAAAATGCGAGATTTGCGTACGCCGGTTCGCTCAAGTCATCTGGGCAGTCAGGCAGGTCTTCAAACTGACGTCGAGCGGCCCTCCAGATAAATTCCGATGCTCTGTCCATCAAGAGTATTCGGAGAGACTTGCACGTGCGAGCAAGGTTCAGAAGGTCCAGAGGATGGATGCAAGTAGCAATCTGTCGTCGCGCTCATTAGCAGACGGTAAAGCAAGGGAAGGAAAATCGATATACGATGAATAACACGTCGAGGTTCAATTGGCATAGTTCCGCTGGGTTTCCTCGACGGCGCTTCCTGGGAGCGTCTGAACGTCCCCCTCGACGTTTCTTGGTTGGTTGTGCCGCGCCATCGCCTGGAGGAAGCCTAATGGTATCCTCGTCCTGAGGCAGCATTTCGTTGCCGACTTGCACTGACCCGGTTCTCTTCGATGTTGATTGCCTTCCCCCAATTGCGCATGCGTTTTAGGCACGTGTCCGAGTCTCGATGGCTATGCGACACATCCACACGCCATCCAACATGGCTGAACGTTCAATAAACATTTGAACGTCGAGCTGCCAAGCCTATCAGTGGGACGGTCAGCTCTCAGCTGGTAGCCGACGGGTAACCGATGGTCACGGTCCGTTGTCACTTTGTTTCTTGATTTCCCTCTCCGAGTCTACTTTGTCTGAATCATGGCCGTACTTCTGTGGTCGTCCCGGTCGGTTTGGACGTTGTCAGCGTAGAGTCTGGAGTTATTGCTCTCAATAGACTTACTGATGTGCTTGATTTCACCAAAGCTCCAGTCACCAATGCTTACAGAGCCCTCAAATGATTACTAGTACGAACTGGTAGTGAACTTCAACCCCTTTGAAGTAACGATTGTGTAGCATCATGAAGTTTTCGTAGTGTATCACATCAAGAATGGGTGGAAATGTGACTTCGACGTATGCCTGGACCAACTCGAACTTGGGATCCGATCGCATATACTCAGGCTACAATGGATGCCGTGAGCGCAATGCTGTATAC